>JASFAX010005098.1:0-37274 GCA_030737875.1 Allium sativum | reverse complement strand
AAGATAATTACTATTTCTGTGAATTGTTTCTATAAGTGACTTTATATATTTGTTTCGAATTAATTTGTTATTTCTTTTTGGAACCCATATTTTTATTTTGGATTCTGTTTTTCTTTTAGAGTATTTTGATATATGTTTAGTTACATAGTTTTTGTGTAGTATGTTATATTTTGAATTAATATTTCTCTTTGGTTTATTCCTTTCTTTTTGAGAAATTTTTGACTCTTTTTTTATCCTAACCCATTTTTATTTGAAATGGATTGGGAATTTTCTATTATTTTGGATAAATTCTCTTTTCCTTTATTATAAACTTAGAAACATTTTTAGAAATATCATTTAACTTAGTTTGAAGGCTATCTTTATCTAATTCTATTTGTTTAATTTTAATTTTTAACTCATGATTTTAAGAGATAATTGCATCATTCTTTTCTTTTTGATTTTCAATTTCTTGACTTAAAGTGAAAGTTGAGTACCTGAATTTGAGAGAGATTCTTGAACTTTTTTAAGTTCTTCTTCCAAAATTTTCGTCTCATCTTTTAGCATATCCCTTTCAAATTCTACTTTATTTTGAATTTCACGAGTCTCCTTAGGCTTCTTTTTGAGAATTTTTATAGTATCTAAAAGTTTAGTGTTTACTTCAATCAAATCATTAAAAGATAAATCACTAACCTTGGTTTCTTGAGCCATGAAGCATACATTTGCTTGTTTGTTGTTGCCGTCACTATCACTTTCTGATGAGGATGAATTTGAATCGTCCCATGTTACAGAAAAAGCCTTCTTTTTGAATTTATCTTTCTTGTTGTTTAAAGTTTTCTGATTTCCTTTCTTTTGTTCTAGACAGTCTTTGTGCATGTGGCCTTTCTTGTGACAATTGAAACATTCTATGTTTGAGGATGAAGGTTTATTTGAGAAATTCTTTTTGAAACCATTTTTATTTCCTTTTCTGTATTTCAAGAATTTCTTAAATTATTTGGAAATAAATGCTAGATCCTCTTCTTCTGATTTTGATTCTTCCTTTTCTGCGTGGAAGGTTACATTTTTTATTTCTTGTGCTTGATCCTTTTTAGCTTGCATGTTAACTTCGTAGGACTTAAGATTTCCAATTAATTCTTCCGGCTTCATTGTAGAAAGATCGTTTGCTTCCTTGACTGCTAAGATTTTTCTTTCCCCTTCGTCAGTTGGTGAATTTAGGACCTTAGATATAATATCAAATTCCATGTATTTTTCTCCTAGGCTTATTAAGGCATGAAGAATGTCTTGGAATCTTGATTACATGTCGTTGATGGTTTCATTCTGTCTCATTCTAAAGTTTTGGAATTGGTTCTTTAGCATTGAGATCTTTGTTTTTTTGACCTTGTTTGTACCATCATTTATGATTTTGAGTGTTTCCAATATCTGCTGTGCAGAAGTGCAGTCGCTAACATGATTAAATTCATTTCTATCCAAATCACAAAATAGCATATTCATAGCTTTGGCATTTTCACTTGCATTATTTTTCTGATTTTGTGTCCGTATAGAGTAATATGTTGTAGGTGTTGTGAACTCTATTTGAGTTGCATTCCAAACATCAAAACTAGTTGCTTGCATATAGATCCTCATTCTTGTAGCCCAGTAATTGTAGTTTAAGCCATTAAATAGTGGGGGTCTTTGTGCAGATCGTCCTTCAACAAAAGTAGAGCTATAAGCAGTGATTGTGCTGGTGCTTGTGTTATTTTCCATATTATCAATATATCGAATAACAGTGTTATAGTTATACAATGACCTTTCTCTGATACCAATTGAAAGAGAATTCGCAACAGTAGGATTGTAAAATATCGAATAGAAGTAGAGTAATGTGTAGGTAGCAAAATGTCAGGAATGAATAAAAGTGACACGAAGAATTTTATACTAGTTCGAACCTTCATTCTAAGTCCAATCCCAGACTCCTTCGGGAATTTCAACTAACAACCCTCACTTCACCCGAAGGAATAGGTTTACTAATACCCCCAACAACCGAATGGGATTTCATGCCTCAACTGCAGAAGAGGACTTCAACTATACAAAAGTTTGTTGACTATTTGTGTTATACGTAACATTGGTATGTCAAATTCATGTACACCCTTCATATAATCTTTCCTTTATTATAATAGTGTAGTTCGTGAAAAGATATGGAGGATTGAACTGATTTTGGAACACAAAAGTGTGAAATTAGTGTGCTTTTGTAAAATTGATTGCAATGGAGTATATAGAAAGATTAGAATGAAAGTCGGTGAAGAAAATGATGTTTTGTAACTCTACTTATAATATACAAATATTTGCAATCATTCACGAATGGATTTAATGATTGGATATGAAGTAAGAGTTGTGTCTCTTCACTGAAAGATTGCATTTATTCATATTCAGAAGTCTGAATGAAAATTTTAAAAGTCTGTTTTAGAATGAATTTATATACAACAAGTAAATAGGCTATTTTGAACCATATTCAGATGTAACAACCTGTATTTTTGTAACATGTTAAAACAAGAAATCAAGGAAGAATTAAATTTTAAAATCAGAATCAGGAGAAACGGGTTACGCCATTGTGTTCGTCTCGAAATTTTACACAAAATAGAGTCCGAGTTTTCGAAAATCGGAGTCCGGATGAAGAAGTCATGGCATGTACAAGTTTCAGCAGTTTTCAGGCAGCACTGGACCAGGGGGTCGACCACAGGGTCGACCTACCCCCCCAGGTCGACTATAGGGTCGACCTACACCCCAGGTCGACCATGTGGTTGACCTCCCCCCTTACAGGTCGACCTGGTCGGCCTGTTTTGACCCAGAACTCATTTTTGAAGCCTGTGACGTGTTTTGACGGTCCGGATTGATTCTAGGGTTAATCTAAGGGCCTAAACTAGTTGCTACACCTATAAAAACACCCTTAGACCTAACCTAATTCATATCAAATCATTCTTACACTATTATGCTGCTGAACTCCCTCTTGAACCATGGCCGCCGCCCCCAAATTAAAGTGCAAACATTCAAACTCAAATCAATCCAAAGAACAAAGCTTCAACAATGATTCAAGACAATAAATCAACAACGCCGCAACATTTTTTCAACAAATTCAGTTCCTAATTCACTAGCCATGCTCTGTAAGTTCTATTTGTTTTTAGATTTAAACATTTAATTATAATGTGGCCATGGAATAAAGTGGAATTGGATTTAAGTATTTTTATCGATTCTGAATAATTTCTGTTGCTCCTTTAATCTTGTGTTTTGGGACTTGTCTATCTTTATGCTCATGACAAGTTTATGATCTATTCAGCAGTTTTCTTGATTCGTAATGACATTATCATCAAGTTGTAATATTTATGCCTATGATGATGTTTTCCTCTGATCTCATTTTTATTCAATTTCTATCTCCCCTAATTTATTTTCTTCCATGAACCTTGGTTGATTTCGGACCTTGGCCTAAAATCACGATTTGCGTACGATATGTATACGGGGGAATTATGGGATTATTGCCTATATGAATATGATGTAATAATTAGCAACATGAAATTGGATATTATCATTGTATTTGCAAGTTTGGGCGTGATCTATAAATTTTGGTATAATCTTGTTATGAAAAATTTGCATAAATATTATATACACGGAATTTGGCACAAATAGGATCTATGTATTGTAACATGAGATTTGGTATATATAACGTGCAAATAATTCTGCATAAACATGTATTATGAACTTGGGCAACTGACATGTACTGTAATAAAAAGATTATAGTTTGGGATAACTACATCATGAATCATGATTTGGGTTTATTGGGTATGAAACTTGATACATGTAACTTGACATGGTAAAATGGCATAAAATTGGCATACATGTAAAACGGCATAAATTGAACATATGTAAATTTGGTACGAATTGGGCATATGTAAAATTTACATGCAATCTAGAACTTGGGCATATGTTAATTTTGTAAAATTTGGAGTTGAAACATATATGAAAATTTATGACTTGGTAAAGGTTTAATATGAACGCGCCTAAGTTGGGTTTTGGGTAGTTGTCATGTATTGTAAATAAAAGGCTATAACTTGGCATAACCTTATAGTGAATTATGATAATAATTTGGGAATACGTTTTGGGGCAAAAACGTGAATCATGAACATTTCTATATGTTAAACGCATGAACTGATATTGGGGTTTTGGGTGGAATACGACCATTAATGAACCTTTGACATTAGGTTAGACTCGGTTTGTGGTGTAAATCTGCCCGTAACCGCCCGACAAATCCAGTAGCCACAAAGTGTCAGTCTAATGTGAGAGGTCGAAGGCCAAATTGTTGGCGTAACGATTTATGACACGAGGTTAGACCCAGTTTGTGGTGTAAATCTGCCCGGAACCGCTCGGCAAATCCAGTGGCCATAAAGTGCACGGTCTAATGTGAGAGGTCATGATTCGTTCGTCATAATGAATGAATTAAACAATACTAACCATAATAAGACATGGGTATGGTTAGGGGGTTAGGTGGGATGACATGGAAATTTGACATGTAAATGTGGACCTAACCGGTATGAGTTGAGAACATGTAAAACTTATAAATGTAGGCTCAACCAACATAACTGTTAATCAGACAAATGGGTGGGTTAAGTAATATAACTAGACTAATGACACTTAACTAATATGATATGAATGGGTAGGTTAAGTAACATAGCTAGGCTAATGACACTTGACCGTTATAACATGACTAGCGGATGGGTTGGGCTAACTTGAATAGATTGATAACACCCAATCGATATAACCTGATGCGTGGTAGGGTTAAGTAAACACACGAGGGTAACACTTAATCATTATAATATGACTGGTGGATAGGGTTAAGTTAACATGCACTTAACCAATATAACGTGATGCGTGGTAAGGTTAAGTAACAATAGAGGGTAACACTTAACCGTCACAACATGATAAGTAGGTGGGCTAAGTCAATGTACACTTAACCAATATGACATGACATGCGGTGGGGTTAAGTTAACACAAGGAATAACACTTAACCGAAATAACATGATGTGTAGGGTTAAGTAAAACAAGAGAAAACACTTAACCAACTTAACGTAATGGACGGAGAGGGTTAAGTACATATCGGGTTGGTGGGTAATATTAGTAAATATAGGCCCACAAACTTAACCATTAATAAGCACGCTTGAATTGGTGGGTTAAGTACATCACGATAAGGTGGGTAATATCTGTATATATAAGCCCACACACTTAACCAGTAGGAAACCCTAGTAACGGGGACCCATTTCAGCAGTAACCCAAATCAGGTATCAACGGTACCCTGAAACTAGGCAAGGTGGGGCACGATTACTGGGCTGATTGTAAGTGGTCAAAGCGACGGCGGTGGGTGCAACAGTGTAGGTTCTAACGGAGTGCGGGCGTGCACACACTTCGGAGCAGACAAACAGGGCACTAGGGGCACAGTAGTATAACCTATGCCTTCTAGAATTGCATCAGGCCGCCATCATGGGTATTGATACACCCCATGGTGGGACCAGCATAGGTATCTACAATCATTGGGGGCCGTATGACACACATAGGTAGCATAATCCCTAGGTTGGACCTAGGTGGCATAAACCTTAAATCCGAGAAGTGTTCAATAGGTAGCATAATCCCTAGGTTGGACCTTGGTGGCATAAATCCTAGTTGAATCTAGGAAGCACTCGATAGAAAACCCTAGATTAGATCTAGGTAATAAATAATAAATGTACACGTGAAAGCAACCTTAATTTCGGGGATTGGGATCACGTATGATTTTATCATCTTATATACTTTACTAGTTGGGATACTAGTTAGGTGGTGCAGAGCAAATAGATATCATTTTAATGGTGAAGCAGAGAAATCTTACAATGCTTGATAGAAATCTTGCGAAACTATACTTAGTTCATCCTGAATGGGAACCTTGCAATGTTATACATGACAGAAATCCTATGATGTTATTCTTAGTTATCATGCCTGTAGCTTATCTTGTCATCATGCTTATGCTTACTTTCAGTTTATTCATGCCATGTTATCTTTACCTGTTTTTATGCTGAAAGTCACTAGGACTTACTCAGTCTTTATGACTGACCCGTTTTGTTTCGCCCCTTTTTCTTCCGTTTCCCCCCAGGTTCACAGGGTGGGAATACAGCTTAGTTCGGATCTTACCAAGCTCCAAGGCTCTTTCATGAAGGCTTGGATTGCTCTTGGCTATGGCTTGCTTTGCTTTAGTAGGGAATACTATAATTTATTTTTATGCTTCTTTGTTTTTGTGCAAGACATATATTTTAGCGATGTATTTGGGTATTGGAATTTGATGGGCTTTTATTGTAAACAATTCTATTTAATAAATGATTTGAAGTATTTCTACTTTACTTTCCGCTGTTTTATATATGTCTGTCTTGTAATATTTCTGTTCCAGTACCCATAATGCTCCATTGAAGTTAAGGCATTCCCTTTGTGAGTGACCTTAACGGATGTGGGGTGTTACATTTGGTATCAGAGCAGAAGGTTACCAGACTGAGCAAAAGCTTTTAAAAATCTTCTGAAATTATTTTCAAAAAGTTTACAAAGAAGCATTTTTCTAAAGAAAAGTTTTTTTTACGAAAGGCATATTCCCCAAAGCCATATGCACTATCTTTTGATTCTCTCCTTGAGTCTCTTCTCTCTTTCTTTTTCACCATAGTTTGTAATCATGCGACACATGTCGGAGGGCAAAGTAGTGTCCAACCTCCATCTGTAGCCGCAGTAGTTTTACTTGCAACTAATCTTATCTCAAGCTTTGTAGGGTTGCCGTGCGATGGAAGTAGCTTTCGAGAAACTTTTCAACAAGCTATACAAGGATAGTAGGAACGAGGATAAAGAACACAAGTCTAAGGATGAGAAACTTGTTGATATGGCTTAATCCACGAAGAGGAAAGAGGTGAAAGGAAAGAGGCTAAGTGGAAGAATAATAAAAACCCATGACAAGAGAGAATACCTTTAGTATGGTAAAAAGGGACATGTAATTAAGTATTATAGGACAAGGACAAGGGCAAAGTACAAGATCGTCGAGAGGGCAACTGTATGCTCTCACTACTAGCATACCTAAGAGAGGTGGTAACGTTTCTGTTAAAAGTTTAGCTTTTCTTATCTATCATACCGTGGGAACTTTGTTTTTGGTACATCGCATCCTTTTAATTCTGCTTCGATAGTTGAGTCTCTGCACCTTAGTACTAGCGTAGTAGAGGATCCCATTTTTGTCTCAAATCCTGTTGGGGAACGGCTCATTTATTCATGACTTGTTTGGATTTGAGAATGTCTATGCTAAGTGTTGAGTTTAGAAGTAAAGCTTATGTTTTTGGGCCTTGAGGGTGTCCGTTGGGTTGACTAAACTCTTTGGGTTTTATAGGATACGAGTTGGTTTTAGGAAGGGATTTCCTTGTGACCTAAAAGTAGTCCATCATGCTTAGTTTCCTAGAATCATATATATTGGTTGGGTTGAGTAATTCTTTGGGTGTCAGCCTGATGTTGATTTCGGTCTTCGGGGCTGGTGCTTAGGGAGTTCTTCTCCAAATCAGTATATATGTGACATAGATTTCCAGTTTTGACATCGCCTAATGGGCACAAGGTTTTTACTTGCTTCTATCGTTCGTCTATACCTTTAGGTAGGAACAATTAGGGGTAAGCATGTGTTTGAGACATGTTATAATTGATGGTTGCAAGTGGCTGCTAGTGGTTGCTCGTGATTGCATAACACACATTAGGCACTAGATCGGCTCAGACACATTTCCATATTGCATATGCATGAGTGTTTATACTTGTTTATGGATTAAACTAGATGTGTTATCATATGGATGATGCATATGGATGGATGTTTGTGCACACATATAGTGTTTATGTGACTAGGACTATTTGCATACATGTTGGACCCATTGCACTAAACATATTTTGCATTAAGAAGATCAATCAGGCCTGATCATTTGCATTAGATAAGGAACATATACACACACTTTCTGCATATGTTCATACAGCATTAGAAATCTCTTAAGGACAATGGATGCCTGTGATTGATGATTGAGTAGATGGATGATTGGATGGTAGGACACATTCTTCTTAACTTGAAGATTTCGGGGACGAAATCCTTTAAGGAGGGGAGAATGTAACAACCCGTATTTTTATAACATGTTAAAACAAGAAATCAAGGCAGAATTAAATTTTAAAATCAGAATCAGGGGAAACGGGTTACGCCATTGCGTTCGTCTCGAAATTTTACATGAAATAGAGTCTGAGTTTTCGAAAATCGGAGTCCGGATGAAGAAGTTATGGCATGTACAAGTTTCAGCAGTTTTCAGGCAGCACTAGACCAGGGGGTCGACCTACCCCCCCAAGGTCGACCATAGGGTCAACCATAGGGTCGACCAACCCCCCAGGTCGACCATGTGGTCGACCTCCCCCCTTACAGGTCGACCTGGTCGGCCTGTTTTGACCCAGAACTCATTTTTGAAGCCTGAGACGTATTTTGACGGTCCGGATTGATTCTAGGGTTAATCTAAGGGCCTAAACTAGTTGCTACACCTATAAAAATACCCTTAGACCTAACCTAATTCATATCAAATCATTCTTACACTATTATGCTGCTGAACTCCCTCTTGAACCATGGCCCCCGCCCCCAAATTAAAGTGCAAACATTCAAACTCAAATCAATTCAAAGAACAAAGCTTCAACAATGATTCAAGACAATAAATCAACAACGCCACAACATTTTTTCAACAAATTCAGTTCCTAATTCACTAGCCATGCTCTATAAGTTCTAGTTGTTTTTAGATTCAAACATTTAATTATAATGTGGCCATGGAATAAAGTGGAATTGGATTTAAGAATGTTTATCGATTCTGATCTACTTATGTTGCTCCTTTAATCTTGTGTTTTGGTACTTGTCTATCTTTATGCTCATGACAAGTTTATGATCTATTCGGCAGTTTTCTTGATTCGTAACGACGTTATCATCAAGTTGTAATATTTATGCCTATGATGATGTTTTCCTCTGATCTCATTTTTATTCAATTTCTATCTCCCCCAATTTATTTTCTTTCATGAACCTTGGCCGATTTCGGACCTTGGCCTAAAATCGTGATTTGCGTACGATATGTATACGGGGGAATTATGGGATTATTGCCTATATGAATATGATGTAATAATTGGCAACATGAAATTGGATATTATCATTGTATTTGCAAGTTTGGGCGTGATCTGTAAATTTTGGTATAATCTTGTTATGAAAAATTTGCATAAATATTATATACATGGAATTTGGCACAAATAGGATCTATGTAATGTAACATGAGATTTGGTATATATAACATGTAAATAATTTGGCATAAACATGTATTATGAACTTGGGCAACTAACATGTACTGTAATAAAAAGATTATAGTTTGGGATAACTACATCATGAATCATGATTTGGGTTTATTGGGTATGAAACTTGATACATGTAACTTGACATGGTAAAATGGCATAAAATTGGCATACATGTAAAATGGCATAAATTGAACATATGTAAATTTGGTGTGAATTGGGCATATGTAAAATTTACATGTAATCTAGAACTTGGGCATATGTTAATTTTGTAAAATTTGGAGTTGAAACATATATGAAAATTTATGACTTGGTAAAGGTTTAATATGAATGCGTCTAAGTTGGGTTTTGGGTAGTTGTCATGTATTGTAAATAAAAGGCTATAACTTGGCATAACCTTATAGTGAATTATGATAATAATTTGGGAATACGTTTTGGGGCAAAAACGTGAATCATGAACATTTCTATATGTTAAACGCATGAACTGATATTGGGGTTTTGGGTGGAATACGACCATTAATGAACCTTTGACACGAGGTTAGACTCGGTTTGTGGTGTAAATCTTCCCGGAACCGCCCGGCAAATCCAGTAGCCACAAAGTGTCAGTCTAATGTGAGAGGTCGAAGGCCAAATTGTTGGCGTAACGGTTTATGACACGAGGTTAGACCCAGTTTGTGGTGTAAATCTGCCCGGAACCGCCCGACAAATCCAGTGGCCACAAAGTGCACGGTCTAATGTGAGAGGTCGTGATTCGTTCATCATAACGAATGAATTAAGGAATAATAACCAAAATAAGACGTGGGTATGGTTAGGGGGTTAGGTGGGATGACATGGAAATTTGACATGTAAATGTGGACCTAACCGGTATGAGTTGAGAACATGTAAAACTTATAAATGTAGACTCAACCAACATAACTGTTAATCATACCAATGGACGGGTTAAGTAATATAACTAGACTAATGACACTTAACCAATATGATGTGAATGGGTAGGTTAAGTAGCATAGCTAGGCTAATGACACTTGACCGTTATAACATGACTAGCGGATGGGTTGGGCTAACTTGAATAGATTGAAAACACCCAATCGATATAACCTGATGCGTGGTAGGGTTAAGTAAACACACGAGTGTAACGCTTAATCATTATAATATGACTGGTGGATGGGGTTAAGTTAACATGCACTCAACCAATATAACGTGATGCGTGGTAAGGTTAAGTAACAACAGAGGGTAACACTTAACCGTCACAACATGCTAAGTAGGTGGGCTAAGTCAATGTACACTTAACCGATATGACATGACATGCGGTGGGGTTAAGTTAACACAAGGAACAACACTTAACCGATATAACATGATGTGTAGGGTTAAGTAAAACAAGAGAAAACACTTAACCAACTTAACATAATGGACGGAGAGGGTTAAGTACATATTGGGTTGGTGGGTAATATTAGTAAATATAGGCCCACAAACTTAACCATTAATAAGCACGCTTGAATCAGTGGGTTAAGTACATCACGGGAAGGTGGGTAATATCTGTATATATAGGCCCACACACTTAACCAGTAGGAAACCCTAGTAACGGGGACCCATTTCAGTAGTAACCCAAATCAGGTATCAACGGTACCCTGAAACTAGGCAGGGTGGGGCACGATTACTGGGCTTATTGTAAGCGGTCAAAGCGACGGCGGTGGGTGCAACGGTGTAGGTTCTAACGGAGTGCGGGCGTGCACACACTTCGGAGCAGACAAACAGGGCACTGGGGCCACCAGTAGTATAACCTATGCCTTCTAGAATTGCGTCGGGCCGCCATCATGGGTCTTGATACAACCCATGGTGGGACCAGCATAGGTATCTACAATCAATGGGGGCCGTATGACACACGTAGGTAGCATAATCCCTAGGTTGGACCTAGGTGGCATAAACCCTAAATCCGAGAAGTGTTCAATAGGTAGCATAATCCCTAGGTTGGACCTATGTGGCATAAATCCTGGTTGAATCTAGGAAGCGCTCGATAGAAAACCCTAGATTATATCTAGGTAATAAATAATAAATGTACACGTGAAAGCAACCTTAATTTCGGGGATTGGGATCACGTTATGATTTTATCATTTTATATAGATTACTAGTTGGGACACTAGTTAGGTGGTGCAGAGCAAATAGATATCATTTTAATGGTGAAGCAGAGAAATCGTGCGATGCTTGATAGAAATCTTGTGAAACTATACGTAGTTCATCTTGAATGGGAACCTTGCAATGTTATACATGACAGAAATCCTATGATGTTATTCTTAGTTATCGTGCCTGTAGCTTATCTTGTCATCATGCTTATGTTTACTTTCAGTTTATTCATGCCATGTTATCTTTACCTGTTTTTATGCTGAAAGTCACTAGGACTTACTCAGTTTTTATGACTAACCATTTTGTTTTGCCCCTTTTTCTTCCGTTTCCCTCCCAGGTTCACAGGGTGGGAATACATCTTAGTTCGGATCTTACCAAGCTCCATGGCTCTTTCATGAAGGCTTGGATTGCTCTTGGCTATGGCTTGCTTTGCTTTAGTGGGGAATACTATAATTTATTTTTATGCTTCTTTGTTTTTATGCAAGACAGTTATTTTAGCGATGTATTTGGGTATTGGAAGTTGATGGGCTTTTATTGTAAACAATTCTATTTAATAAATGATTTGAAGTACTTCTACTTTACTTTCCGTTGTTTTATATATGTCTGTCTTGTAATATTTCTGTTCCAGTACCCATAATGCTCCATTGAAGTTAAGGCATTCCCTTTGTGAGTGACCTTAACGGATGTGGGGTGTTACATATGACGTATGAAATATTGTGAACATATGTCTGAATATTATGCTGAACATATAATATGTTTCAATAGACATACATCTGAATATTATGATTCAAACGTCTGTTTTTCATTATGGGCATTTATCTTGTGCATGTTTCATAGAAAAATATTATTTTGAAACGTGCACGTGTGTATGTATCATCAAGGGAGATTTTAACAATATCTATACTAATTACATACAAACTCTGACCATATATAATCTACATTTGAGTTGTTGGAATCTGTTGTAGAGTTTCTTCATGCAAAACAAAGTTAGTCGATATTGATATATGTACATGTAAAGTTATCATAATCAAAATGCTATAAAGCGGGATCCAACAATCCACTTCCTTTTCACCCTTTTCAATGTGGTACTTAGGCACATGCCTTTTAGTTTATGTCATTTCCATTTCCATTCTTCCAAAACTCCATGTTCCCCTCAAACTTCATTTCGATGTCTTCCTTTCCTCCTCCTTCACTCCTACTGCCCACGCCACCTCCCACTAGTCCAACACCACCTCCACCACATGCACAATACCTTACCAGCCCCCACCACCTATAGCTTCGGTCGTGGTCCCTTGGCTCTAGAGTCCTTCCATCTCCCTTAAAACCCTTAAAAATCACTCCTTTTTCCCCTTAAACCAAAATCCACCACCATAAGCTCCTCCCCTAGGCCCCACCACCTCACACACCATCCTATACACCACCACTAGACCTTCACACCTCATGTGGACCCCATCTCCCTAGTCTGTTGGCCCCACTTCCTAAAAACCCTCTTTCCTTTGTAAAAAATCCAAATTTAACCCTAATTCTCCACTACTGCAAACCCTAGCTACCATATGCCACCCTTATACCCTAGCATCCCCTATGACCACCTTCCTACCCTACACAGCCCATGCATGATCAAAACCCTCTTAGACCAAGATTTGTTTGCAAAAAATCCACCTTTTCCACTTATAAATGCTATATAATGTATGTATGTTATAGTTTGAGGTTGTTTGGTTTAGAAAATTGCTATTAATTGTTATGTGGAATTAAAGTGATAGCAAGTTTGGTTGATTCCTACCCTAGAGATTGGAGGAATGGATCCCTGTGGTGAGAACTCTGCACTCTCCTTGTAGTTAATTAGTTTGGTTAAATTGGTTAATATATGTGTTAGTGACAAATTGTTAAGTGAACATATTGATGTTATGGGATATGGTTTACATGTTTAATTTGGTTAAATATTAAGACAAAAATAAGTTGAAACGATAGGGTTAGTAGTAGTTGAGTTAATCACTAAGTAACCCGAAGAATTGATTCAGCTTGTTCACTTAACAAGTAAAGCAAACACACATATGTGACATTGTTGATATTGGGTGATACTGGTTGAAATTGATAAAGCAAACACACACATATATGACATTGTTGATATTGGGTGATACTGGTTGAAATTGATATGCTATGGTTGATCATTTGAACGTGATGTGTGTTAATGTGGAATTGATTTTGTCAATTATGGTAGTAGAGTGTTAATGAGGTTTAACACCTTAATTAACAATTGGTTGATTGACTACTAAGTGTTAATGATCTTAACACTTTTGCTGATGATGCGACTAGATGGTAATTGGATGTTAGTAGTTATTGATAACTATTATTGAATGTTAATGATGCGTGAAATCCATATAAATTGAATTATATGGTAATTGGATGAATCTCATTCCAATTTGGAATCAGTTTGAATATTTTATCAATAAAATATTCAATGAAAAATAAAAGTTTAAATTTTATATTAGAAATAACTTGGAAAGGTAGTTTAAGTGATTACGAATAGTTTTCATAAAAGAAAAAAATTGATTTAAATTAATTTTCAATTAATAAAGTCATGTTTTCAAATTCAAGTTTGAAATGAATGGTAACTTGAAAAGTGAACTGAAGTTCGGTTAGGATATTTGGGAAAGGTTTTAAAGAGATTTCCCTTTCAAAACCTTCTTATTTATTTTTATAATGGACTTCAAATAACAAGGTTTGAAAAATAATATTATTTTAATGATTAAAATAATATTAAAATGATTAAATAATGGAATATTGGGTTTTAAAGTGAAATCAATGAAATGTAGTTTCAAAAAATAATTATATATGTTTTATATAATTATTAAACTATTTTGGAAGTAATCGGATTTAGTTTTAATTATAAATCGGAAGTTTGGTTTGAATAGGACTAGTTGTGTAGCGGTAGCTCGCGAATTTCGACCATTAACTTCAAATTAACGTACCGGGAGATCCAATCGTCGGATTATTTCAAAATGAAAAACGTTGGATCCAAAATGAAAAGTGTTTTCAAATGATATGTAGAGATTTAAAATCCAACGGTTATATTTGGAGATAAGCTCAAATCAAAAATGAATAAAAACAACTCTAGTGCCGCTATTTACCCGAAAATGAATTTTAAAGAAATAGGTTATTTCTAAATTATTAAAAATAGGGAAAATTTATGGTAAATCATAATTATTATTTTTTAAATGATTTGAGTGAAAATTGTGAAGTTTTGAACTATGATTTGAATTTTTGGACTTTTGACCGGATTTACTTGACATAGTAAATCAATATTTTAAATTTTAGCTTGAAGCTAAACTAGAAGTTTTCAAACTTATGTTCATTGGATTTGAATGGAAATAATCTTCAGATATTTCAATATTGGATTCCGTAGTTACACAGATACTGTTTGAGGAATTGGAAGATATAGGTAATGACCCAGAATTTGGAAGATATATGTAACAACATAGAATTTTAACAATAAATTAGTTATTTAAATAGAATCTCGTGCTTGGTATTGGCAAACTTCCTTGCATTAAAAAGGTAGTTACTTGAGTTGATACTAGTCCATCTTATTTTGTTTCCTCTATGAGTTATTTTTAGCGTACTCTAATTATGCTCATGCTCATTTATTTGCAGGTACCAGATTTACACGCTCCATTCTTGGACGTGTTCGAGTTTCTATTTTTTTCGAAATTTGGGCTTAGAAAAGTGTGGGGTGTTACAATATAGATATCGTTATTCCCTATACAGAATCAGTTGATTTCAAAATTTGATGTTTAACATAAATTGATATAATTTCTATTCAAAGCCTTATATTTAATATCCAATTGGATTTTGGGTTTATCGTGAACAATGTTTTAAATAACATTTGTTATTTAACCCAGTTAAAGGAAAGATGATTTCTCAAGTTAGAGTTCTGATAAATATTTCAATAAAGATTTGAGTGAATGAAACAGAGATTGAAACAAAGTTAGAGTTTTAATATATCTTTCAACAAAGATTTGAAATGAAAGAAGGTAATTAAACTTACCAAATACAAGGGGTATTAGATATGGAGTACCACCAGTTTTTCTCCATTGGATGACTAGGATGGGATTGGGAAATGATTTCCAAGGAAAGATTTAAACAAGAGTTTAAATGATATAAATCTTTGATAATATTTAACGGAGTAATTCCCAATGGAAAGAATGATTTGAGTAAAAGAATCTTTCGAATTGGAATGAGACTTACGATATGTTTATATATCACTTGATTTTAAAGATGCACTAGTAATTCGGAAAGACTGGGTTTCAACCCATTCTGAATAACTATATGACGATTGTTGAAGATACCGAAGACGGTGGTTGAAGATTGGAGATCTTCACATCATTTGGATTATTGTTGATGTCTCGATTGGGTGGTACACCCAAGATGAGGCTATAAGTGGCGGTCATTTAGATGTACTTCGAGATTAACCGGATATGCAAGGGTCTGTCTCCTCTATTAGACAAGGAATAAGGTTCCTTCGGTTTCGTTCAGACCCAGATCGAACTTGTAAATGGATGTATGTCTGACATTGTAAGTTATGACATAATAAATTGATGTTTATTAATGTTATATCAGTTGGTGACGGAGAATTTATTCTCTTAGCTTAACACTCCTTTGAGAATTATGAACTCAAAGGGTTATATATTAATAGACACCAATTATATGTTGTGAATTGACAATGTAACATGCTAAGTTGCTGATAGATCATTGCTTCTTGTTGAAAAGCAGAGCATTGTGAATGATGATCAAAGCATGGCTGATATAGCATAGCTTTGTGTTTAATCATGACTTCGACAAGCCTCACAACCCGTGAATGGCCAAAAACAGGATGATGGACGGTAGAGTAAGGAATGACATTCCCATCTTGCTGAAAAATGATGCCATATATAGAGCCTAGGCAATTACTTATGTGGATGATGGATTGAGGCGCCTCGGATGATGGTCAAACAATGACTAAGATGACGGTTAGATACGACCAAGGGACATTATGTTCAGGAGTAACCCGAACTCACCGGGATTTGGTGGGCCGGCTCTCCCAATCTAGGGTCACATGCATGTGATTCCTGGGACATGTGCAAGAGTGTTTCGAATGGTTAAGGAAGGTCTTTTGCATTAGACATTGATGGAAATCCAACTTCCAATACGAACCTTGTGTTTTCAATTGTAAACCTATATGGAGACATAGTAGGATGGGGCATCATGTTGTCTAAGATTGATACGTTTATTTCTGAAATTGGTTTCCACACTATGCACTAATGATAATAAAAGAGAAATTTCGCGTATCGAACATGTTTGGCTATTATAAGGTAAAACTCTATCCTCCAGTTTGCATTGCATTGTGTGATGGGACTTGAGTCTTATAATAGCTTCATTTTTCAAAAAGCATTGCGAATTTTATGACCAGTATTCAGGTGGAGAAAACTCATTCCTTGTTATACAGCGTGGTCCCGTGACTTACCAAACTTTAAAATAAAGTAAATAACTGTTTTGGTTCTCGTACCAGTCCCATGATTGACTCAGAGTTTATTGTTTCCCACCTGAACTCTGAGTGCCCATATATTCCACATGGGCAACTAATAGTTTTTGTTTTGCAGATATTTTATAGAGTCGGGTTCTGGGTTGAAGCTAGAACTATGTCCATAACATTTAATAGTCTTCCGCTGAATGTATTTGTTTCCGCTGTGTATTGTAATTTATTATTCTCTGATATTTGCGCTGTACTCTGATATATTCTGTACTCTGATGTAAAATTGTTATAATAACAATAAAATATTCTTTTGTGTTTTGTTCTGTTATGTTGTATCCCATAACGTTTTGAGGATTTTTGCCTTTTGGATCGGACTTGTGTGGCTTATGGTCGATTCGAAAGGTAGGAATTTTTGGGTCGTCACATATTCTTAGCGTATCCTACTTCAGGATTAGAGGTATTAAGTGGTGGAATCCGCCTTTTGGTTATTAAGTGGCTGAAATCACCCTTCCCTATAAGGGTAGAGTCAAAGGGTCTGTCCTTATAGGTATTAAGTGATCAGATATCTCCCCTCCCCATATATAAGAGGTATTAAATGGAAAATTGGGTGCAAGTTTGGTAATCTCTGTGATGGTTCACTTCCTCTAGGTAGTAATTGAATAGGGTTGGAATCCATCTTGGGATAAGGTATTAAATGACCGCTACAAAGGTATTGTAGGTCTTTCTATCCTATGGGAAGTATTAAGTGAATAACGGATTATCTAATAAGGCCAGCTAGATAGTAACATAGGTATCCACCGGAGAAGGTCATAAATGATGTTAGTCATCTACCTATCATGTAGGTCATAAGTGACTGCTACCATCTCTCACCATATGAAAGATTTGGGAACGTGTGTGAATGATAGAAGCCTTAAAATTAGTACGACTTAGTAGCTAGTGTCCTCAAATTTATATTAGGATTTAGTAAACAACTTAGTAATGTATTAAGTGATCAATGGATCCACCTTGGGCCTTAAGTGATCGTTGGGATCCGCCTTTATAATTTATTACGAGTGTTCCCATAAGTGGCTATATAGAATAACTCACCTCCTTTATAGGATATTAAGTATTTTGAGAGCCCGCTTCTTAGTCTTGGTATTTGTTTGAGTCGTGGTTCAAAGGCTTTATACTTATGCGTAAAAATTCTATCTCAGTATATTGTGTTAGCATTATCTTTAGGAAGTTCTACCTTGGGTATGGCAGTTAGTCCTGGTGCATAAATCTTTGCAAGGTTAGGTTAGAATTACTTGCCTTGTTAGACATATGATTTTGGGTGAAACCAAATGGGATACATACGTGTATTGTGGACAGTGTTATACGTTCATCAAGACTTGTTGTTCTCATCCCTACTTGTTGTTATGACCCCTTACCCCTCCTCATAACATCTCTTAGATTTACCTAAGAAATACATGTCTTAGCAAGTGTTCAAGTTTGGTTTTTGGTTGTTGTTCTCTCATGCTCGGTATTGATGTGGCGATTTTCTTTTAAAGTGGTTGCCTAAGTTGATACTTGTTATCCTATCTTGTTTCCACTGTGAGTTGGTTTTATTATACTCGATTATGTTCATGCTCATTATTTGCAAGTAGCAGATTTATACTCTCTGTGCTTGGATAGGTTTGGATATTGATTTTTGTCAAAATTCAGGCTTATATAAGTGTGGGGTGTTGCATAAAGCTACTTTTCCACCTACTACCACTAACTCCCACCTCCCTCCCCCCAAGCTAAGCTGGTACTCATTGCATCGAAAGCTATTACACTAGTTAATAAAGCATGGGTATTTCTTGTCCATTGAGCAAAGATAGGCTATAATTATATATCGGTATCTGAAAACATATTTTGGGGACATCCTGAAGCACTCATGTTATCATTATGAATATACAAGCCAAAACTATGAAAACCTATAAATATACATTCCCAGTTTAGGTGTAATATGAAAATATCGTGGTGCCTAAGGTCATGATGTAATATATCATTGTATCAAGTAGCTAGATCATAGCCTCTTACCATAAAAATGGTTGCATGTACAACAACACCAACTATAAGAAACCCACCGATCCACATGTGATGTGTAAACAACGAAAGTTGTGTACCATAGTCAGTAGCTAGATATGGATAGTGGAATAGAATATATACGGTAAGTTATAACAATAGTTAACGAACCTAATGTAGCAAGATTAAGAAATAATTGAGCAAGCCATGATGTTATTAGGACTTCATAGAGTCTTTTATGGCCCTGGCTTGTAAATGGACCATTATGAGCCTCTAAAATGTCTTTAAGATCATAACCAATACCCCAGTTGGTCCTATACATATGCCATGTGATGAAGAAAAGAATTGTAATAGATAAATTATGATAGCAATATTGCTTAACCACAAATTTATAATTATTGGATCTAATCCTCTATGAAAGCTAAAAAATCGTGTATTTTGACCAATTTAAGATGAAAAAAGAGGTTGCTCCCTCGTTAAAGGTAGGAAAAGTTGAGACGAACGATCCCGATTCAAGATAAATTCATAAGGAAGTGGGATCTCTTTAAGCTCAACTCTAACACCGAGAAATTGGTTAATTGGTAAAGATACATGAATTTGGTGTCCCGGCTAAGAAAGACATCCAAATCCTAGTAATCCTACTAAGTAATGATTCAACATCGATTCTACACCTTGGAACCAAGCTAATTTTAGGGGCGACTTTATGATATGGGAACCAACTAGCAAAAATTATTGACAATGCAAAGAACAATGCACCAATTGCAGTACAATAGAGTTGTAATTCACTAGTTATTCCAAATATGCGGCAAATCTTAAAAAAGAAAAAGTTATTTGTATTCCTCGGAAACCACCGCCCACATACCATTTAATATTTCTTGAACTACTATATATTGGCTAAACTACTTGAGCACTAGGTCCAATGTGAGTAGGATCACTTAGCCATGGTTCATAATGGGAAAAATCAGTGCCATGGAAGTACATACCTCTCGGCCAAAGAAAGATAATGGAGAGTTGACTAAAATGAACACTAAATACCTTTTGAGATATCTCCTCCAAATTACTGGTATGACTATCGAAATCATGAACACTACCATGTAGGTTCCAGATCCAAGTAGTAGTATCGGGGCCTTTAGCTATTGTACTTAAGAAATGACCAAGTCCGACACATTCCTCGAAAGACATTTTTATACGTTCCCTATCGACAAAAAAAATTCACTTTTGGTTCTGACGAACGAATAATCATTAAGTCCTCCTCTTTATGGGCAACATATACAAAGAGACCCGTCGATAGTCAAGTTTATAGTGAACCTATGAAAGATAAATAAAAGATAGTTTTTTTTAATAATATAATTAGTTTGCTTCTTTCCCTATCTCCCATTCAACTATTTATTTTAGTAATTCACTGGATCAATTATGATATTGAAGTCTATCTAGGGGAAGTATTCATATTTATTATGACATGATGATTAGGTGCCTAACAACTGTTTTGGCTGAAAATCTTTTCTGACGTAAGGAAAAAACCATTTTTTTGCAACATAGTCTAATTTATTTTTATATGCATATAGAAGTGCCCATAGAAATCGAATTTCATAGAGCATAATACTCTATTACTTACTTTTTATTACAAAATAAATGATCTTGTTTGTTAAAGTTAATAAGGTACGTCGAAATTATCTTTTCTTAGTTCTACTTCTACTCTTATTCTGTACGGTATCCATATCATTTATACCTATAAGATACCATACAAAATAAATTGATTTTAAAAGGAAGGGATATAAGTAAATTCTAATTTTTAATTTTGACTGAGAAGGGCGCAAAACTAAGTCATCATGTTTATAAGTCTTTGTAACAATGATCTCTGATATATTTCTTTGTTTATTATTGAAGTATTGTCTTAAATTTTGATAGCGTGAACTTCTGGCTCAGAAAATTGAAAAGACTCGGTGTTCTAAAAGTTTTTCACTTGTTCTAAAAACGAAAAGACTCTATGTTTCATTTATATTTCCGCATCCATGTTCTTTTCTAAATGTTGTTCTCGAAATAGGATTCTTCCTTTTTCCCTGAAACCACTCTGCCATTTCTTTTGCGTTCCATTCATTATTGTTCCTTCTCTCCAATTTTGTTCTTGCTACAAAATATACATCTATGCATGCAAAATCTTCAACATGTAGCACGAAAATGCAAACCCTTCCTTCCTCTTTTATTTTAACTCCTATCATTTACATGCAACTCTCTTTCCCTTCCAAAACCGAGTTCATCGTCAATAAGCCAAACGCCGCCTGCTCTGATCACCAAACCACTGTTGCGTCGCACTTACCAATGCCTCCGACTGCCTCTCAGGCGGACCCTCTCGAAACCCAAGAAAGATCCTTTTTTCCAAACCTAACAACTCGTGGGCTTCTCTTCCCTTTCTAGTGCCACACCTCCTTCCTTATGCCAAGCTAGCGACTTGCACCCATGCTGAAGCCGTCTTGATGCCCGAGCGCCCTGCCTTCTGACCCATTTCAGGCGATGCACCTTCCCCTGTACCTCAGCCTAACCCTATTGTGTGTGTGTGGCTTGCAGTGTTTATTTGTGTTCATGTAGTTTGCTTCTTCCACTTATAAAACAAGGATTGATGAGTGTATGTTGAACTCATATTTCTTGAGTCTTGATTTGACCATGCTATCTTGTGCTTCGGTTTCCTGTTTGGAAGAAAAGGTGAAGAAGCTTGGATTTTGTTATGACTTGTTAAGTATCCATTGCTGGAGATTTGTTTGGAAGCTTGGTTTTGCTACTTACGTCTAGATTATCGTTGATTTGATTTGTTTGTCGTGTTTAACCGATCTCGAGCTCATACTTATTCATCGCAATCTCCATCGGATTTCGTCCTTTTATATCTTTTCCATTCGTATCCTTTCCTTTTTATTGCCACACAAGGTGAGAATCCCTCACTCCTGATTAACATTTTGTTTAGTGAATTGACACCTCTTGAAATGACAATTGAAATGTTAGGACTGCTTTAGAATACCTAGTTTGTCTATTATTGTAACACCCCATAAAACTCATAAGTATTAATAAATAAATGAATAAATAAAAATAAGTAATTGAATAATATGGCTGGAAAATGAGATGTTGCAGCTTTAGGAATTTGGCTATGAAATTCTTTTATTTCGATTTGTGGCGAAACTCTGAATCGTTTTCATATATAATATGTTGAAAACGATCAATGTATGAAGAAGTTATGAACGAATGAATTTGGATGGTAAATGTAGAATATACATATAATTATTAGATTATATATATATATATATATCCAATATAAATTCAAAATAAAGAGGGAAAATTTGAAATTTGAATTGAAGATAAGATCAGGGGGACAAAGTATATAATATGGTATAAGATTAAGAGATTAAGGAACGTATTAAATAAAATAAACAACTCAGCAACGGAACATTATTGGGTGTTCCATCCTCGAAGGGGTCGTCCCACCCTTAAGGGGTGTCGACCGCTAGGGGTCAACCGCTCATCGGCTAGACAACCCAATAAATCTAGCTGGTTAGGGTTTCTTTTAGAGGGATATTGTAACGGCTCGGATTTCGCCCGACCCGATCGATCGCAAAATCGACCAAGACCGTTCAAAACCCGAATACGTTAACTTTGGGTATACAACAACATCAGAACAATAACAGCAGACTTTTATAAACATTACAATAATGTTACATCATAGTACATAACATATCAGAGTATATTGGATAAAATTACAGCGGAAGATAAATTTCAATACATTAAATACAGTAAACAGCGGAAGACTTCTATGCTCTGGACACAGCTTTAGGCTTCAATCCAGAATCCTGCTCGAGATAAGGACCTGCAGACAAACTACTCAACTGCCCGTGTGGAAAAGAGGGCACCCGAGTTTGCAAAGGTGGAAACAAACAACGGGTCAGTCATGGGACTGGTATGAGAATTCCTAACTAATATAACTAATAGCAATAAGGAAAATCCAAGGACCACGCCGCTAACGCGGAACGGGTTTACTCCGATGGATTGTCGGTGCATAATTAAAAGTAAATCGTTAAACAACGCAATACTTTTTGGAAAAATGAAAACATTATAAGACCCAAGTCCCATCACACAATGCAACGCAAACCGGAGGATAGGGTTTTACCTTATAATGGTCAAAAATGCTTGATACGATAAAAACGAATTTGATATTATTATTAGTGTACATATGTTTCAATAAAAAAACACTTCAATCATAATGTATCAATCATAGACGGCATAGTACCCCATCCTACTATGTTGCCATACTAGTTCTACAATCAAAAACGCATGGTGTCGTATTGGAAATTGGGCTTCCATCATGAGTCAAGGCTAGGGAGGAGCTCCTTACCGATTAGAGGCACTCTAGCAAATGTCTCAGGATTCCCCGCAGAGAACCCTTGGATCCTGCAGGGCCGGTCCACACTTGCGATTTGTGGATTAGTTATTCCTGAACACACGTTTCCCGGTCCTATAGGACCTAACATCCGAGGCGCCTCATTCCATCATCCACATAAGTAAAATATCAGCCAGTTTAAGCACTGACACTACTTCTAGCTAGAAAGAAACGTGCTGCTCTCCATGCATTCCCTTCTCTCGTTTTAGACTCCACCGGGTTGTGAGGCTCGTGAAGTTACGTAATACACAAAGCTATGCTTATTCAAGCTGTGCTTTGATCTTCCCACAAGGTTCTGCTTTTCAACAAGAAACCTTGATCATTGCATCTTAGTATGCCACACTGTCACTCCATATCACATTACCAATTCTTTGCCGAAATATATGAAAGGGTGTTAAGCAAAAGAATAAATTCTCCGCCACCAAACATTCATACATTCGACAGAAAATCAATAAATACAATATAAAGGAGTACAATGTCAGACATACATTCCATTTATAAGCTTATGCTCTGGGTCTGAGCGAAAGCCAAATCCGTACAAATCAGCACTATGTCCGGACGGCCACCACTGTAGCCCCTTCAAGGTAGATACTCCCATCACGGGCATCAGCAGTCGTCGTCCATTCGATGTGAAGATCGCCGGTCTTCAATCACCGTCTTCAACTCTTCGACTTTCAATCGTCGTATGATCATTTGAAATGAGATTGAACTCGGACTTTTCAAATGAACTTCGCATATATATACATTTAAAAATCATTTCATATCGTTGATATTAATTTATAACGATCAACCTTTATTTATATAAAAATAAGTAAATTCCATTTAACGATGCTTCAAGTCAAAAGGACGACCTTGGCGCTGTTTTCACCCAAATTTGTTTTACACATTTCTCTAAATCTAACCGTTGGAATTTAACACAATTCATAACGTTGGAAAGATCTTCCCAAGGCGAACTTAACGGTTACAGATTTGGGAAAATCCGACGGTCGGATATTTCGGTATAATCAACTAAAAGTACAATTCTATAAAGTGAACTACCACGCTCGATTCGTTCAATTGAAATTTGTTTATATATATGATTATATATATACATACAATTTTCTTCGGCCATTTCATTATTGTGGTAATCATGAAAAGTAAAGATATATAAAATAACACACAAGAATGTTTATTTTAATTCACATACACAACCTATACATGCAATGTGTATATATATATATATTCTACATATCCTATTTACATGAAAATGTAAATGAAAGTGTCATCTAAAATAATTCTTTTTATTTACTTAAGAAAATGTAAATTTCCATTTCATATTTTATTTACTTCTTTAATTACATTGAAAATGTAATACTTTATTTCATCCTCTCATTTTATTGAAAATGTAATATTTTCTTCTTGTTCTTTGCACTATAGAAAAATGTGAATTTTCCTTTTTATCCTTTACACTATAGAAAAATGTGAATTTTCCTTTTCAATAGCGTAACGTTAAACTATTTTTTTCTAATGCATTTAACATACCCCCAATATGTTTATATTTCTATGCATTTTCTTGACTCTAAAATATGAATATATTTCATATGTATTTTCATGACTACAAAATATGAATGTATTTCATACGCAATATCGCTACAACCAAATATGATTATACTTCATATGCAATATAGCTACAACAAAATAGGATTATACTTCATATGCAATATTGCTACAACAAAATAAGATTATACTTCATATGCAATATCGCTACAGCAAAATAGGATTATACTTCATATGCAATATCGCTATAACAAAATAGGATTATACTTCATATGCAATATCGCTACAACAAAATAGGATTATACTTCATATGCAATATCGCTACAACAAAATAAGATTATACTTCATATGCAATATCGCTACAACAAAATAGGATTATACTTCATATGCAATATCGCTATAACAAAATAGGATTATACTTCATATGCAATATCGCTACAACAAAATAAGATTATACTTCATATGCAATATCGTTACAACAAAATATAATTATACTTCATATGCAATATCGCTACAACAAAATATGATTATACTTCATATGCAATATCGCTACAACAAAATAAGATTATACTTCATATGCAATATCGCTACAACAAAATAGGATTATACTTCATATGCTATATCGCTACAACAAAATATGATTGTACTTCATATGCAATATCGCTACAACAAAATAGGATTACACTTCATATGCAATATCGCTAAAACAAAATATGATTATACTTCATATGCAATATCGCTACAACAAAATAGGACTTAATTACACAAAAATGTAATTTTTATGTTCTCTAACTTAATTACATAAAGATGTAATTTTCTTCTAATTCTTATTTATATTAAGAAAAATGTAAAACTTTCTAATTCATTATTTGCATTAAGAAAAATGTAAAACTTTCTAGTTCATTATTTACATTAAGAAAAATGTAAAACTTTTCTAATTCATTATTTACATTAAGAAAAATGTAAAACTTTTCTATTTAATCTAATTTACATTTAAAAATGTAAACTTCCATTTTTAATCTAATTTACATTAAAATGTAAGTAATTTTGCATCGTCAAAATCTAATCTTTTTAATTAAATAAAAATGTAATTCTTTCTTCAAACCTTAATTACATAAAAATGCAATTTTCTTTCAGTTCAATATTTTACTAAACCAATTTCCCATTTTACACAAATGTCAAATTTGGTGTCACATAATTAATGAACAAAAATAAGGGCGGTGTCAATCATGTTCATTTCTAATTTAACATATAACGTCATTTCTAATTTAATACATAACGGTGTAAATAATGTCATTCCTAATTTAACACATAACGGTGTAAATAATGTAATTTCTATTCCAACCAATGACGGTGTACATAATGTCACTTTTCTATTTAACACCTGACGGGGTAAACTGTAAAAACCCGTAACTTCCCCATGAAGGAAAGAGCGGATAGTTCGAGAACAAGCCACAGAAAAACGCAGACGGAAGAACATTTCATTGTATATTACAACAATGCATCAGATTACAAGAATATACAGAGTATAAATGAATATTACACAGAAATATCAGAGATTTAAATTACATTTAAATACATCGCAGCGGAAAATAAAATACACAACTAAAAGAGATATACGGATACAAAGCTTTCCGGATATCGTTCCAGCTGTAAACCAGGATCCTGTGAATATAAATCTGCAAAACCAAAACTACTAGCTGCCCGTGTCAAAATAGGGGCACCCAGAGTTTAGGTTAAAACAATAAACTCCAGGTCAGTCATATGACTGGTGTGAGAACTAAAACAGTTATTAATCTTTATTTTTAAAGTTAGGTAGATCAAGGGACTACGTCGTATAACACGGAACGGGTTTCCTCCCAAGAACACCAGTGCATAAAACAACAGCGTAATGCTAAATAAAGAAAAATGAAGCTATTATAAGACCCAGGTCCCATCACACAATGCAACGCAAGCTGGAGGATAGGGTTTTTACCTTATAATAGCTAAGAATGCTTGATACGTTTAAAACAAATCATTTGATACTACTATAAGTGCATAGTGTATAAAACAACTTCAAATCATAAGTATCAATCATAGGCGACATGAGCGTCCCATGCCACTATGTCGCCATATATAGGTTTACAAATAAAACCGCAAATGTCACGTATTTGGAAATTGGATTTCCATCTATGAACCGAGGCAAAAGATAGTCCTCAACCGATTCGAGACAATCTAGCCTACCATGTCTCAGGATCAGAGCTCGAGTGACCCTTGGATCGTCAGGGCCGGTCCACCGATGTGGATTAAAATGCCTGAACACTACATTTCCCCGCCCTTTGGGGCGCAAATGAGCCAACGAATGACTCCATCGGACCCGGATCGTCCGATCAAACCGAGGCGCCTCGCAACAGCAACAACCACACAGGTGAAAAGTATATAAATGTCAGGGCTGGTAGGTCACTGACACCACCCTATCTAGAAAGAAACGCATGCCCTCCCTGAGGTCCTCTCCCATTTTTGGTTCACAACCGGGGTGTGAGGCTCGCGAATTCACGTTACACAAAGCTACGCCACGAAGGCCGTGCTTTGATCATCAACCACAAGACTTTGCTTTTCAACAGAAGCCTTGATCAATTGCCACTTAGGCATGCCACACAGGCAATTCACTCCATGCGATTGATATCCATCAATATATAACCCCTGAGCTCGTACGTCTCAGAGAAGGGCGTTAAGCAAGAGAATAAATTCTCCGCCGCCAAACAGATATATATTTAATAGAGATCAATCACACGGACTAAAATCCAATGTCAGACACACAGTCCATTTACAAGTCCGTTTTGGGTCTGAATGAAACCGGAGGCACCTAGTACCCCACATATCCATCGATCTCCAAGTATGTCTGGATGATCACCAACTGTTTCCATCTTCTTGGGTGTACAACCCAATCAAGATCATCAGTAATCAACCAAACGACGTGAAGACCTCCGGTCTTCGACCATCGTCTTCATCTTCGACTCTTCGTCGAATCAGTTATTCAGAATGGGATAAACCCGGTCTTTCTGAATAACTCACGTATATTTTAAATAAGTGTTACACAAACACAACATACGCCTCATTCCAATTCAGAATATTCTTTTATTCAAATATTCCTATACTTTGGGAAAAGTTCCCATTAATTTTGTCCAAGATAAATTCTTTAAATTTATTCTTTAATCTCCTTTGAATATCAATTCAAACTAGTCGGGATTAGCGAACCACACCGAAGTAATCATTTATTTTATTTCCCAATCCCAACCTATTCATCCCATGAAGTAAAACTGGTAATACTTCATATCTCACACCACAGTGTTATCGGTAAATTCAATTACCATTTCACGTTCAAATCTAATTAAAGATTTAACTATCGCTTGGAGTAAAACTGGTGATACTCCATTCTCGATCTTTTCAATCTATTTAAAGATTCATTAAAACTCCACTTAGTTTTAATCTTTAACTGGGTTAAAGAATCAGTGTCATTTAAAACACAGTTCACGATAAACCCAGAATCACATTCCATTAATTATCGGGTTAAAGAACGAGTGTTATTTAAAACACTGTCCACGATAAACCCAAAAATCAATATCAATTCAATTCCAATTAAATATTATTTAATTGGTACACTTCATTAAATCTAAATAAAAAGATTTAATCTTTTCTCAACTGGGTTCAAGAACAGTGTTAGTCAAGACACCATTCACGACAAACCCAAATCACATTTGATATTAAATACAAGGCTCTAAATAGAAAATATATCGGCTTATATTCAATATCAAATTCTACGACCAACAGATATCGTATTGGAAATAACGATATATATATCTATATCTTTCAAATTTCCATAACAACATCTGTATAATCACGAAATCCAACATCGAAATATTCCAAAGACAATTTCGATTCAAATCCATTCCAAAATAATTATTGGAAATTCTGGTTATTTTCAAAACCATTTCAAATCCAATTTATTTATTTAAAAATAAATAGAATTATAATGCTAGTTCAAAACTAGTTCATTTCGATAAAAATCTATTTTTATCTTTTCAAATATGGAGTTTTTCATCCCAATTCTTCACAAATCATTTCTTATGATTTTACACAAATTATTACTATTTTTAATAATTTTATCAAGGCACGTACAGTCGATTTCCATCAACGGCTATCTAACTGCACTTACAGCGACCTTTTCCAAATTTGATTTGGACATAATTCCAAATCCAACCGTTAGATTTCAAATTTCTAATATTCGTTAGAAAGCTCTTTTCGATACGAACCCAACGGTTCCGGTTTTAGGAGAATCCGACGGTCGGATCTCCCGTAATATCCGTTCGAAGTCAATGGTCGAAATTCGCGAACTACCGCGGCGCGACGCGTTTTATTCAGGCCATTATATTATATATATAATATATACTTCGTCGATTTCCTTTTTAAAACGTGCTTTTTAAATCGTTTTAAATTCATTTTCAAAACGGTTTCAACTTCATGTTCAATTTCAAATCAAAATTGAATATTCCAATATAAATTCGTTTTAAATTCATTTCAAATCGATTTCAACTTGAATCGGTTTCTAATTCAATTTCAGTTCGTTTCCAATTCAATTTAATTTCAATTCATTTTCAATTCAATTCAATTTCAATTTGAATTCATTTCTATTCATTTTCAATTTCAATTCATTTTCAATTTGAATTCATTTCTATTCATTTTCAATTTCAATTCATTTCTATTCGAATTTCAAACCATTTCAGTTTATTTCGAATTTCAAATCAATTCAGTTTAATTCGAATTTCAATTCACTTTAAATATAATTCGAATTTCAATTCATTTCAATATAGTTCGAATTTCAAATCTATTCAATATTCATTGAAGAATGAATAAAATCGATATAAATATCGTTCACGTCGAAATGGCGTCAATCTAACCAACACGGCTTCATATGTTTAATATTCTATTTCAAATATTTCTATTTCAAATATTTCTATTCAAATATTTCTATTTTAAATATTTCTTTTTCGAAACTGGAATGAGGCCCAAACAATTACCATATAATGTTAATTATATGGATTTTCTACAACACATGTATATATCAACAACGATGAATAATCAACCATCATCCAAAGTGCATTCTACACTGTATAAGCATCAAATATAAATATTCAACGCTTATAACAGTCTGTCAATCAATCGATCGACATACAACTAAACAATCGGGATTAGTGTACGTCAAATATCATCCCAATACCCGTGTGGGGTTTCAAACAATCAAACACAGATTTTATTTGTGCAGTTGGGTGATGTGTAAAATTTATCGTCCCAATCAATATCAGTCAAATGTGTGTATATAAACAAATCATCCGATTTGTTTATTTTTATTTCATTTCATATACACGTTAAAATTTCTATGTTTAACTATAAAACATTTTAACTATATAAATGTCGTATTTCATTTCACATCACATCACACAATCAACTACACTGCAAAATCGAACAAACAAGCATACAAGCCGTCCATGGTCTGTGGACGACGGGTGTCGGGTGCTACTAAACACCGTCTGCATCCTAGTATATATATATAACTAGAAAATTAAATTAAAGAGTGAGAAATTCTCACCAATAGCTATCCTAACTCCACGGTACTTCCTATGTAGAACATCTTCACCGTGCTCGCCTTTTGTCACTTTCGTTGCCCACGACACTACATATATAAAAATCACATTTTTACTTCGCTATTCAATATATAAAAATCGAATTTTTACTTCGCTATTCAATATATAAAAATCAAATTTTTACTTCGCTATTCAATATATAAAAATCGAATTATCGAACTACCGCGCCATTTTCAATTCTATTTATAATTATATATAAATATTTATATTCTAACGACGACACGTATAAATATATACGTTCGAATTATATTCAAAATAAATTCCTCGTCGATATTATTTAAAATAATTCATTTTATATAGTCAAAATTCGCTAAAATTGCCAAAATAAAATTTTTAAACTGGCCCAGATTTTCGGGTTGTTACATAATCTTTTAACAAAAGTAAATTTCATTTTGTTCAAACAAAAGTGGTTTATTCATTTACAAACAAAGTGATTCTTTTTCATTTTCAAATAATGTTTCTTTTAATAAAACAATGTAAATACTGTTAGAAATCATTTGTTTGTGTTCTTGAATTTTGTATATATAAGAAAATGTATTTTTATGACAAATAAAAATGTCTATTTCATTTTATATACAGTTCTCGCTTACTATAACAAATAAGAATGATATGTTTATGATGGCAGTACTAATTTAACATAACATGAAAAAAAAAATCTATGTTTACAGTTCTAATGACATAGGAAAATGACTTTTTAAATGAACAACATGCATTAACATGTTTTTCTTATATTACTAATCTAACATTAAAAATGGCTTTTAATGTGAAACATGTATATTTTTTTTACATGAAATTCTTTTATTCCTAATACATCATTTTACAACAAATTGACTTTTACTTCTAATGTATCATTTTATAACAAAATGACTTTTATTTCTAATGTTCATTTTATAACAAAATGACTTTTATTTCTAATGTTCATTTTATAACAAAATGACTTTTATTTCTAATGTTCATTTTATAACAAAATGACTTTTATTTCTAATGTAAATGATATATAATTTTTATACAAACCTATTTTAACACAAATGATGTTTTTGTTCTCATATAAATCTATCTCAACAAAATAATATTTTATTTGACAATTCTATGACATCTCATTTTTGTCGAATCCAATACAACCAAAATATTCCATCAATCAACTGATCAACCAATAGCATCAAACAGTTTAAATCAAATCACGAACATGTAAGGATCACTACACACAAAAATAATTAATTTATTTTTAATCACTTAAATAAGAAATCTCACCGATAGCTTTTTACTTCTGAACAACTCAGATTTGGATTTTGACCAAAATCCAATATGCTATGTTTCAACTCTAGTCTGTCCCATAAGGTAGTGTTTTCTGATACGAATCCAACGCATCCGGTTTCATCTGATTCTGAGTTCGTTTGAAAGAGTTACGATGGTTTTAATATTAATTACATTAATAAAGTAATTAACAGATCATTAGGGGTATTAAACCTTTCTTCCTCTTTTCATTTTCCTGGAACACACCGTAACAACAAAACCCATCGTTGCCTCGAACTGCGCGCTGTTTGAAGCACCTGACGCCGATCTGGAAGTGCCACACCGAAGACCTCTCGCTGCCGCCCCCACCGCCGGATTTCTAGCCAACTCGCACCCCCTTAGCCTCGCGAATTCCCCTTCAAGCGCCGGCACTTCGTGGCCAGAATTCGCGAAATCCATGAGCTAAAACCCGATCTTAACCATATGGATCTGTAGATCTCTCCAAGAGCTTCGATTTGGTATATAATATGTTGAATTTCATTAAGCGGATCAAAAGTTATTGAGTCGGGAAGTTTTGAATGTTCGTGGCCATCGAATGAAAACGGCGGCTGTAGAAAACAAATTAGGGTTTTATTTTTATTATTTTAATAATAAATCTCGATTTTCGTGCTTTAAAGGTGGAATTTCGGACTGTCTCCAAATCAGGCCCAGTTAGTGTCAAACTTAAGGTTTTGACGCCTTCTGAACACGATGGGCTATGCCCCATGGCCCAATTCTGAAGTTTGTTGCGTGTTTTATAATTAAATAATTGATCTTCTACCGTACTTTTAAATACGCCGGGGCCACAAATTAACTTCAAAAATTCCCGAAAAATATATTTAGCTATGTTTTGACGCTGCAAACCTAGGAAAATTAATTTCGTTCAGTTCTGAGCCTTTTTGAAAAATGGCCTTTTTCAAATCTATTAAAATCTACCGAAATTAACCAAACTGAAATCTTTTTGCCATGGTCACAAATTAATTCGAAAAATTATGAAAAATTAAACTTAGCCATATTTTGACATTCCGAATCCAATAAAAGTAGTTTCGTCGAAAACAGAGGTCGTTTGTAAAATGGCTATTTTCAAGGCGTATATATTAAACATTAAAAATACATTTTCAAACAAATAATTTCTGAAACTCGAAATATATAAGTGTTTACTATTATCCAATGCAGAAACGTCATTCTGGACTCAATGGAAGTGGTTTCGAGTAAAAATTCCTTCGTATGCAAAAAGTAGCATTTTTGTCCTTTGTAAATTTCATAACGACCTTTCTAAATTTTTAATTTGGGCATAACTTTTGATTCCCGCTATGAAATTTCAATTTTTCAGATTCGTTAGAAAGATATTTTTAAATAGATTCTAATATTTTTGGTTTCACTAAAATCCGTTAAATTTTGCATCTTGTACGGTCAGTCAAAGTTCAAGCTTGACTTTTCAAACTACCGCGTTATTTCTAACTCCTTTTATAACTAAAATTAAGTTATTCATCCTAACTTCGATTTAAATCGATTTTTAATCATTATTATTTAAAATAAATTGTTTTAAATACCAAAACCCATTAAAATTAGTTAAAATAAAATTTTAAATTTACCCCAAAATTCAGGGTTGTTACAGTCTCCCCCACTTAAAAACTTTTCGTCCCCGAAAAGGAACGAAGCTAAAGTTGTTTAATTAAATAACTCATCTTTCATTCTCTATTATTCATTCATTGGTTTAAATAATTTTATAGTTGATTAACTTTTCAAAAATATAGCTTTAATATATTCAAAAATCATATTTTCTAAAATAGACTATAATTACAAATACGTATATTATAAGCTTGTTACTCTCAACTCATTCTAGGGCATTACTAACCCCATCTCTAATGAGTTTTCTCATTCTAGGATACTGCTGATCCTATCTCTAATGAGTATTCTTATTGGATATTACTAATCCAATCTTTGATGAGTCTTTTGTTCAGTTCTAACGAGTTGTATCCCAAAGATTTGAGCTAATCTAGTTCTGATACCAACTGTAACGGCTCGGATTTCGCCCGACCCGATCGATCGCAAAATCGACCAAGACCGTTTAAAACCCGAATACGTTAACTTTGGGCATACAACAACATCAGAACAATAACAGCAGACTTTTATAAACATTACAATAATGTTACATCAGAGTACAGAACATATCAGAGTATATTGGATAAAATTACAGCGGAAGATAAATTTCAATACATTAAATACAATAAACAGCGGAAGACTTCTATGCTCTGGACACAGCTTTAGGCTTCAATTCAGAATCTTGCTCGAGATAAGGACCTGCAGACAAACTACTCGACTGCCCGTGTGAAAAAGAGGGCACCGAGTTTGCAAAGGTGGAAACAAACAACGGGTCAGTCATGGGACTGGTATGAGAATTTTTAACTAATATAACTAATATCAATAAGGAAATTCCAAGGACCACGCCGCTAACGCAGAACGGGTTTACTCTGATGGATTGTCGGTGCATAATTAAAAGTAAATCGTTAAACAACGCAATGCTTTTTAGAAAAATGAAACCATTATAAGACCCAAGTCCCATCACACAATGCAACGCAAACCGGAGGATAGGGTTTTACCTTATAATGGTCAAAAATGCTTGATAGGATAAAAACGAATTTGATATTATCATTAGTGTATATATATTTCAATAAAAGAAACACTTCAATCATAATGTATACCCCATCCTACTATGTCGCCATACTAGTTCTACAATCAAAACCGCATGGTGTCGTATTAGAAATTGGGCTTCCATCATGAGTCAAGGCTAGGGAGGAGCTCCTTACCGATTCGAGACACTCTAGCTAATGTCTCAGGATTCCCCGCAGAGAACCCTTGGATCCTGTAGGGCCGGTCCACACTTGCGGTTTGTGGATTAGTTATTCCTGAACACACGTTTCCCGGTCTCATAGGACTTAACATCCGAGGCGCCTCATTCCATCATCCACATAAGTAAAATATCAGCCAGTTTAAGCACTGACACTACTTCTAGCTAGAAAGAAACGTGCTGCTCTCCCTGCGTTCCCTTCTCCCGTTTTAGACTCCACTGGGTTGTGAAGCTCGTGAAGTTACGTAATACACAAAGCTATGCTTATTCAAGCTGTGCCTTGATCATCCCACAAGGTTCTGCTTTTCAACAAGAAACCTTGATCATTGCATCTTAGTATGCCACACTGTCACTCCATATCACATTACCAATCCTTTGCCGAAATATATGAAAGGGTGTTAAGCAAAAGAATAAATTCTCCGCCACCAAACATTCATACATTCGACAGAAAATCAATAAATACAATATAAAGGAGTACAATGTCAGACACACATTCCATTTATAAGCTTATGCTCTGGGTCTGAGCGAAAGCAAAATCCGTACAAATCAACACTACGTCCGGACGGCCACCACTGTAGCCCGTTCAAGGTAGCTACTCCCGTCACGGGCATCAGCAATCGTCGTCCATTCGATGTGAAGATCGCCGGTCTTCGATCACCGTCTTCAACTCTTCGATTTTCAATTGTCGTATGATAATTTGAAATGAGATTGAACTCGGATTTTTCAAATGAACCTCGCATATATGTATATATATATATTTAAAAATCATTTTATCTCGTTGATATTAATTTATAACGATCAACCTTTATTTTTATTTATATAAAAATAATTAAATTCCATTTAACGACGCTTCAAGTCAAAAGGACGACCTTGGCGCTGTTTACACCCAAATTTGTTTTACACATTCCTCTAAATCTAACCGTTGGAATTTAACACAATTCATAACGTTGGAAAGATCTTCCCAAGGCGAACCTAACAGTTACAGATTTGGGAAAATCCGACGGTCGGATATTTCGGTATAATCAACTAAAAGTACAATTCTATAAAGTGAACTACCACGCTCGATTCGTTCAATTGAAATTTGTTTATATATATGATTATATATATACATACAATTTTCTTCGGCCATTTCATTATTGTGGTAATCATGACAAGTAAAGATATATAACATAACACATAAGAATGTTTATTTTAATTCACATACACAACCTATACATGCAATGTATATTTTTTTTTCTACATACCCTATTTACATGAAAATGTAAATGAAAGTGTCATCTAAAATAATTCTTTTTATTTACTTAAGAAAATGTAAATTTCCATTTCATATTTTATTTACTTCTTTAATTACATTGAAAATGTAATACTTTATTTCATCCTCTCATTTTATTGAAAATGTAATATTTTCTTCTTATTCTTTACACTATAGAAAAATGTGAATTTTCCTTTTTATCCTTTACACTATAGAAAAATGTGAATTTTCCTTTTCATTAGCGTAACGTTAAACTATTTTTTTCTAATGCATTTAACATACCCCCAATATGTTTATATTTCTACGCATTTTCTTGACTCTAAAATATGAAAATATTTCATATGTATTTTCATGACTACAAAATATGAATGTATTTCATATGCAATATCTCTACAACCAAATATGATTATACTTCATATGCAATATAGCTACAACAAAATAGGATTATACTTCATATGCAATATCGCTACAACAAAATAGGATTATACTTCATATGCAATATCGCTACAACAAAATATGATTATACTTCATATGCAATATCGCTACAACAAAATAGGATTATACTTCATATGCAATATCGCTACAACAAAATAGGATTATACTTCATATGCAATATCGCTACAACAAAATATGATTATACTTCGTATGCAATATCGCTACAACATAATATGATTATACTTCATATGTAATATCGCTACAACAAAATAGGATTATACTTCATATGCAATATCGCTACAACAAAATATGATTATACTTCATATGCAATATCGCTACAACAAAATAGGATTATACTTCATATGCAATATCGCTGCAACAAAATATGATTATACTTCATATGCAATATCGCTACAACAAAATAGGACTTAATTACACAAAAAATGTAATTTTTATGTTCTCTAACTTAATTACATAAAGATGTAATTTTCTTTTAATTCTTATTTATATTAAGAAAAATTTAAAACTTCCTAATTCATTATTTACATTAAGAAAAATGTAAAACTTTCTAGTTCATTATTTACATTAAGAAAAATGTAGAACTTTTCTAATTCATTATTTACATTAAGAAAAATGTAAAACTTTCCTATTTAATCTAATTTACATATAAAAATGTAAACTTCCATTTTTAATCTATTTTACATTAAATTGTAAATAATTTTGCAGCGTCAAAATCGAATCTTTTTAATTACATAAAAATGTAATTCTTTCTTTAAACCTTAATTACATAAAAATGCAATTTTCTTTCATTTCAGTATTTTACTAAACCAATTTCCCATTTTACACAA
>JASFAX010005097.1:0-37277 GCA_030737875.1 Allium sativum | reverse complement strand
CGGCATGAGAGAAGGTTCTGTCTTTCTTCCTTTTGACCATTGATCCAATAAGCAAGCAATCCGCTTCCTTTTAAGCTAGATTTTGAAGTAGTATCGTGCGCCTCCTTCCTGGCGTGCCAAAATGTTAGACTAAAAATTGAAACTAACACCCAAATGTAGTGTGAAGTCCTCACACTCACAAATCACAGATCTCAGAATGCAGGAAATAGAAAATAACAAAGGAGACACGAGGTTTTTATAGTGGTTCGTCTCAAACCAAGCCTACATCCACTTTATAATCTTATTGTTATACTGACAGATTACAAGAATCAGTTACAAGAAGACACATAATCCGTGTGTTGAATGAGAATTCAAGAGTTTATACATGTAATCCATGTGCTAATTGAGTGATGCACAATGTCCTTGTGTAGTTGTAATGGAGGCTGAGAGTTAGAATGGCCCAAAGATCTCTTCAAAATGTCATGTAGTGGTGTATTTATAGCCATTTTCAGGTAGCGGGTCCGATGCCACGTGGTACACATCCTAAGAATCTCGAAATGAAGTGTAAGTAGTGGAGGAATCCTCTCCAAGTCGTGTTATGCCAAGTGGAAGCTGATCCACGCAGGTAAGAGGAAGTAATCCCTTGAGAATCGGTTAAAGATACTGTTCAGGAGTGGTCCTAGGCGGGTCAGATCTTCCTCTTCGATCCGAACCGGTGTGGAGTCTTTGAACCAAAGTCAAATCGTTCTAGAGTTCTTCATGTATAGGAGTGGGGTCGGGTCAAGTGTATTGACCCAAACAGCTGAGGCTGATCCGATCCGTCACTGAAGTGATGAAGGGAAGATGTTGAGTTAATGGGGCGGCGATGCCTCTATCCGATCCGAGCCGAGCCGGTTTGCCTGATCCATCCCGATGTTTCATGCCTGCGAAGTGTAATTCTCCTAAGTGTTTCAACACTTTGTCCATGTGATTGCCAATGAATGGCTAGTTACACGCAAATCCTGATTTTTCACGCGTTCATGGAAACAGGCGTAACTTCCAAACCGTAAGTCCGTTTTGAGTAAACGAAAGTTGTAACCAAAGCTAACTTAGAGGGCTACAAGGGCTACAGCGCAAAGCACCGTAATTGATGTTTTCGGGCCCAAAAGAGGTCATCTATTAGGACTTTTGGGCTTTAACCAAATCGCTTTGTGTCTTCTGACGATGTCCTCAGTGCTCGAGCGTGTTGCTCATTAGATATTTCACGTGTGATGGCTTTTGCCAAAAAGCGTGTCAACACTTACTAAATTATATATATACACACACACATAATAAATGCTTTATAATTTTAAAATTTCAGAGCTCAAACCTAATTTTAAAAGACATATAAATGTATATTTTTGTCATATCATATTTAATTTGGTAGATACGATAATACTACTGAGTTATATGTTCAAGCATTTGACTGGTGTACTCACTGACCATACTATATCAATTATATAAGTTGACAAAGTTATCTCTAATATAAAGATGTTATTTGAAGGCTCTCTTGACAGTTGTGGCATATTGAAATCATTAAGGGATGGGTCTACATTTATAAGGTCCTCTTCTAGGTGGTCTACTGAGTGGGAGGCAAATGAATTTATCCTTGCCAAAGAGGTAAAACATTATTGGATTAATCATTCTTTTATTTCATAAACTTTATTTTATTTTCATGTTGGTCCTTGGCCTTTAGTTTAATAATGGAAATCATCGTATTTATTATATTTTTATACACGAAAAGAAAAGTATATGCTATTCTGATATAGCTTTTAAATTTTTTCTTTATCACTATATTGTTTCTTTTCTTCTTGACTAAAAACTATGGTATATTTAATGGATTTAATATATAACTCCTGAAATTCAAAACCAAGTTGTTGCCTGTTCATTTCCCAATTTTGGCTCTTAATTGTTTTTTTATGTAATGCTTATCGAATGACCATTTAGTTTGGAATTCACCATCAAGTTCCCTCACTATAATATTAGAAGATTTATTTTGCTATATTGAATGATATAGATTAATATATAAGGGCTTTTAGCATATTGAGTTTTGGTTTAATGGGTTTAATTGTTGATGAATTGATTGGAAAAGGATGTTGTTGTGGGTTTGCAGATTACTTCGTAGATGAGTCGGAAATTGCTGATGTAAGTCAATTTTGGATGGATATTTTTCTAGTAATTCTGACCAATAAAGCAGGTTTGGTAAATCAAGCACATTGTTGACCTTTGAATTTATTACCTTATGGTTACTTATTACTTTTGAATCTGTGGGAATTTTCAGAGTATCACCTGTGTGGTCTGCTGCGTTGTCCCTTGTGACTACTTTGGGGGAACTTGGTTTCATAAAAAGAGCAACATTAGACTTTCTTTGATCGACTATACCGAGAGTTGCATTTGAGAACATGTTGCTTCTTTGGGAAGGTAACCATTAATTAGGTGTGGCTAAACATTTGTTCCTTAACTATTTCGAGTTTGGAATTTTCTATTTTTAGAGATCATGTAACTGTTACTTCAACTAATTCTAAATTTGATGTAAATTATTAAAGAACTAAATAATAATATATTGATTCAAGTACCGCACTTTCCTTCCTGTTAAATATTTGACTGCCGCAACTGAAATGGCTTTGATATTTATTGTAACGAACCAGGATTTTCGACTCCAAAAATCAACATCAAACTACCATGTTGACCATTCAGACATCGAATATTCCAGATCATTAATAGAAAGAAGTTAGAGGGTGAGAATAGATAAGATAGAAATATTAGAATAGAAGAAGAAGAAGAAGAAACACCATACAGAGTCTCACATCGCAGCGGAACAAAATATAATACAGAAATAAATCTTTATTGAGAACTTTGAAAATACTTACAATATCAGAGTACATCAACATCTGGACAGTGATAATCTGTCCTCATACAACACACAGCGGAATACTAGTAATATCATACGTCTGGACTCTTCCAGCTCGTCTCTTCACAGTAGTCGATAACCTGAACCTGTAAAACCCGGCCTAACCCGAGCATTTACAAAACACCGGGTCAGTCTGGTGAACCAGAGTGAGAAAAACTCGCACAGTAATAAGGGTGAATCATCCAATCATGATTTAAAGTTCAAAACCTTTTCAAAAGAAAAGGATAATCGTAAGACCAATCCACACATAAACACGGATGGTTTTTACCTTACGATAACCCAAAACATTTTTGAAACCAATATCTTGTCTGATATTATAATAATGTCTAAATACAAGTAAATAACAATCTAGTGGAACGCTTGCATCTCACGCTCCACATATATAGTATACAAATCAAAAACCGCGGGCGCTTATTGGAGATTGGATTCCAACTTGACAAGGTATGGGTCCACCTTCCGATAGTGTATCTCTAGAGACGAATACACTGGGTTCAACAAGAACATCTTGCAACCCGGCCCTCACATGACTGACCCCTCATTTCGCTTGAGAGTATCGAATGTATATCACCGACGGTTGGGATCAGCAACCGTCTCCCGACAAGGGACAGCATCGAAACATAGATTAAGAAACAAATAGGATTTCCTCTAGATAGGTGATCATACACCCTAATGGGAGCGACCCACATAGCCATGCTGCCTGCCCGATTTTTGTCATCTCCTGGTTGATGAGGCTTGAGGTCTAGATTTCTCTTGATCATCTGGTCGTCATTCACTTTGAATGCCACATCGTCAGATCCGTCAGATATCACTAATTGACGTCCACAAAAATACTCTAGCTGAAAGCTAGAGAATGGCAATTCCCTGCCAACAACTATCGTACGTTTGAAGAAATCAACGTACGTGATCCTTTGGAAATACTCTGTCAGACATCCGTCCATACACGTCATCCAGGAACAGGATGAACCGAAGGCACTCTCCTACCGCATCCATATAGGAATCACCCCATGGATCAGTAGCGAGAAGTCCTTGCAACCCATAGATTCCAACCACGACAGAATCACAGCTTATCTCCGCTTGCCAGGCAGAGAACATTAGTGGTCCTTCCGTTTATGAGAATCAACGGTCTTCACAGCACCATCTCGATCATCTTCTGATATCTTCACGTATTTGTTGGTCGGAATGGTTTTCGAATATAAATCCGATCCCGGTCTTTCCATACCAACAATCGTATTGGACAGATTTGATAGTCGGTGTTTTAACTATCAAAATATACAGTGTTTCAATCATGACACTCCAATGAGTTCACTGGTTCAGTATTCAGCATCACTTGGCCTTTACATTTAAATCAGACTAGTTCACTTCTGTTAAATAAAACTTCTAACTCTTTAATATTGAAAATACGATATTTGAATAACTCAAATTCGATTAACTAACATTCGTCTTAACTCCATTCGCTTGACTCTAGATCGCAGTGATCACAATGGTTACGCCTGATTCCCTCAGGAAACATCCGACCGCCGTAGGCTATCTGCAGCCCTGCGAATTACGCTAGCAGTCGTACGAAATGGCAACTCAGCCGAATAATTATGTTTGGCTAATTCTATCTCGAATAGCTATATTCAAATTTCCCATTTAAAACCTTCCTTCAAATCATCCCTTTTACTAAATCTCGTTTTCAAATAACGTTAATGTAAAATTAACGTCTTAACACTTTGAATCTCACTTAAAACCTCTGGTTTATAATAAACCCTTTTTATCGTAATCTCCTTCCACTTAATTCATATAATTGAGTACGTTTATTTCCTTTCACCATTCAATTGGCTTGCATCTCACATTCGGTAACTTTTTAAATGAATTCCCATTTAAAATATCTTCCTAAATTTATCATTAATTAAAATAATAACCCATTTCAAACATTAACTACTTTAGTAGTTAATCCCTTTATTAACTAAATTAAATATTAAATCCCTTTTAAATCCTTACTGAAATTCAAACAATATTCATTTAACTATTTTAGTCAAAACACATTAACTTGATAAACAATTCTAATTTCAAACGGTCGATTTAATTAATTCAAAAACTTGATTATCTCATTAACCGATTTCAACAAATCCTCGCTTTAAATTAATTAAAAATATAATTAATTTAGATAGATTCTCATTATTTGTTTTCTTTACGAAACAAATTGTCAAGGTTTAACCATTTAATTCATTTCTTATCCTTCAACTGGTAAATCTGATTAACATCAGCATTTACTTGGCAAAATATAACAAATCAAAGTTTTGAACAAATAAAATATTTATTTATTTCTCTTAAATAACTTTTATTCAAATAATATAATTCAAATCTAACTCTGGTTATAAAATAAATTTTATAACCTCAACTCTATCGATTCACCTGACGGTGAATCAATATCTATAACTCGATTTGTTTTAAAGGCCATACTCTGTCAAACACTTAACCAATATCACCTATTGGTTTAAACCAAACAGATGTTGAATATCCAGTCAATAAACAACAATCAAATCACTCAGCCCAACAGGACAGTTCATATGTGAAAATATGAAATAAATAATATATTTGAGGAATCCGGTTGGATCCCTCCAACCTGTTCTTCCCTGTATTCAAATGGTTATCTCAAATCAGACGGTTCAGTTTTGTTGAACTGATAACACTAAATTAACAACCATTTAACATTAACCACAAGCAATTCAAACAATGCAACCATTTTAAACATGTTTATAAATAAACATGACCAACCAAGGTGAGTCACCTTTATTGGAACCAATCGTTAAAAATAACGATTTGGTATTTCACTGAAATTAAACATAGTTTAATTTCATCGGTTAAATCAACAGATAAGCAGATAACTAGCAAAACAGTCAACCATTGGCAAGCAGAGCACACAAAATAAAAACACCCAATTTATATAAAATATAAAAAGGGTAAAAACTGAGTGAGTTTAACTCACCTTGATTTTGTTCTCCATTAAAGTGTTGATTTCAGTTGATTCCAACGCGTCCAAGCCACCTCTGAACTGTTATGTTCGTCGATACGATGCGAACATCTCTGATTTTGTTCAATTCTGTTAACAACTGAGAATTTTACGAAAACATATTTGTATTCGGTTTAAATTAAAAGTTATTATCACTTGATGGATTTACGTTGACTAATTTTATCTCACTTGCGTAAATTAAACATCAAGAATTAAGGTAGCAGGAACTCATAATGTCTAATCGTCGATTACTATTATCCTATCGTATAGGATAACTTAATTACTTGAATACTACTGAGATAAACATCTCCATGTCTATGCTAAAATCTACGCTGGGTATGTTTTACCTAACAGCTCGATATTGTGTATGAAGATATGAGGCTTATATTATTTAATAAAACCAAGTATTATTCTTAATTTGGGCCATACCATCTGATCAAGCCACATCAGAACCATTCGCCCCAATTTGCTATAGAAGCCTTTTCCTCTCCAAACTGATGTTGCATGAATCTGTATGCCGCCCTCAAATCCTTGTAGCCGCTCCTCATGCCACCGTGATTTCCCATGCAAACTGACTTTCCCCTATTCCTTGCGTCGACCCTTCCCCGTTCTACGCCATGCAGCCATCCACGTTTCACCACATCAGTTCGTTTCTTCCCCCCTTTTTTTTTTTTTCTACTGTTGGACCAGAAGCTCCGCTCGTGACCTCGTCCTCACTCCATCATTTATCTTTTTTGTATTCGGTAACCGGTTCCAGGCGTTACATCACTTCCAACTTCCTCAAACATGAACACCTGAAACCCATGCAACCACACCATCCCGTTGCCACCCTACCCTTCTGCTCATAACTCCACGTCATGTACTTCTCTTCTCCATCCCATTGTACACCACACAAGTTTACTTCTCCCTTACCGCAAGTGTAACACCTGCTCCCCACTCCACGGCCTTCAGCCCTTCCGCCATCAACTGGACCTTCGTCGGAGACTGCCGCCTCGAGCCTCTCAGCCTCCTCACCCCTGCTACACGTGACTTGACTGCTGAGATGAGAACGTGGGGTTTCCTCTTCTTTGTTAGAGCGTAGTTTACTGTTGGTGGAAATATGGATATGGAGTTGGTTTAAATATATATATTGGTGAAGAAATTTGGTTCTCTCCCTCACTGGAACGAAGGAAAAGAAGATGCAGCGATGTTTAAATAGGAGGAAGAACCGTGGGGATCAAGCTGCCTCGTATAGGTTTGCAGAAAGTCGGTAGGGAACGGTATAGGGTGGGATTCTCAAAATTACTTTGTCGGCACGTTTTGCATTTGAAAAGAAAATAGAAAAGACTAGCATAGGCAGGCTCGTACTTGATTGTAAAATTTTTACGGTAGATGTGCGTTTTATTTATATGTGTGGCTCAAAATTATATTATCAATTTCATTTGTGAAACTTCGACGTGAAGTAATTGATAAAAACCGCCACAACCAATCTCTGTTAACTGATAAAAAAGCAAATCTTAATGTAAAAAGTTATTCCGGACCCAATGGGACAAGTTTCGTCGTAATCCGAAGTCGTATGGAAAAATTTCCTTTATGAAACCAGAAATGAACACACGTTTAATTTTTCCACGGTCACCAGATAAATCAAATCCACTTGAAACTGCGAACATCGACAATAACTTTTCGATACGAACCCAATGGCACTAATTTCGTCGCATTCTGAGAATGTTGCCCCGGTAGGCTGTTTTTACCGCGAACCGCCCTACCCTTTTTAACGCCAAATTTCTCGATCTCTAAAAATAACAAACTATATACATATCCTGACTCTAATCGACGATACGAACTCAACGGAACTGGTTTCGTCGAAAACAGAGTCCGTTTACAAAACGGCTATTTTAAAGGCCTATAATTTAATAACGATTTTCCATAGCGACTATTTCAAAATTTGATTTGACCATAACTTACTATTTATAATACGAAATCTGAATTTTTCTCTTTTATATGAAAACTATCGTCAATATGGTTCCAACGTGTCTTGTTTCACAGAAATCCGACTTATATCGAATCCTGTATTCTCAGTTGAAGTTCAAAACTCCAATTTACGAACTGCAGCGCCATTCCAGGCTCGATTTATATTATATATAAATATATAACGTTCAACTTCGTTCTAAATAGCGAATTCAATATTAAATTTCATTAATATTCCCAATATAATATTTAAAACTAATTTAAATATTCATATTCAAATGGTCGAAAAACACGGGTCGTTACATTCTTCCCCCCTTAAAATAATTTCGTCCTCGAAATTGCTAAGGTAAGAAAGAACGTTACAAACTCATTTACTTTCAAATCCAATTTATTATAAATTGAAAATCAATTCAATATCGTAACTAAATATTTTCAAAAATATTGAAAATTTTCTAACACCTTAAATCTCCGAAAAATTTCGGCAGCACCTTCTTTGTATGGCTCAATCGGTACAACTCCAACTCGCCTTTCTAGGCCTTCTCCAATCCAAAAGAAAATAAAACAGCCAAGCGGCTTGCCACACAGGCTCATAAATCACCAAACCCATATAAAAGTAAACGTGTACCTTTTTGTCGGGCATATCATCATACCTCTTCTCATCTGCTGCCCTTTCAGCCTATACAAATGCATCCTCCAACCAAAATTCCAATTTTATCTTCAAAACCAAATCCTTCACGAGTCCAAGCCAAATCCCATTCTTCACTCAATTTCCATCCCATTTGAATTCCATCTCTGGACTTACCAGATCAACACCATTTTAGATTCCTGTCTCATATTTCAAATCTGATTCTACTTGATATATTATATCCCGATTCAATTTCCGGTTAATTGATTTCAGTTCATTTCATATTTGCTTTCACAAATTTCTATTTAATCTTACTTTTGTTCAAACAATCTCCCTGGGAGTTTTTAAACAGTTTAGCTCTTTCAAGAAAATCAAATATTCCTTTTCAGGCTTCAAAACAACTTGTTTTTCTCAAAGCAATTCAAACAAAATCTTTGGTAGTAATCCGTCACTTAGAACTTGAAAATGAACACCGATGATGTCCGGATCATCATCGGAATCTATTTTCCAGCTATCGAAGTGAGTTCAATACTATGTCACTTTCAAAACCAGTTCTAAACACCTTCATTTTGAAATCCATTTCAAAATATCCCTTTCAAATGCTTGTAACAAATTTAAAATCTCCCAGGATTTTAAAAAAATCTCATATATTCTATTCAAGTTCATTTGCAATCATTTATCCCACTTTAAGGAATTTTAATTCCAATTCTGATTTAGATTTCAGATTTAATAATTCTGCTTTTGTATTGTACGAATTCCAATTGGTTATTTTATTTCAATTATCATCAACCAACACATCCAATATACTATAATACTTCAAATATTAATCATTCTTTTATATCAAAATAAAATTTAGGTAAATTATTTCATTTACCCTCTTTCAAAAACATACTGTGTCGAATTATTCTGTTCAAGAGTTTAGAAACACTTATCGACACAGTTTGCATTACTGTATCGACCAGAATTCATAAACTACTCGACAAACCAACCAACACAATATAAAATAGTTTTTATAACAATTTACAAATACGCGCTCATATATATACACTCAAAACTCAATCTAGGGTATTACTAACCCCATCTCTACTGAGTCACGCCACAGAGCCAAGGTAATCACTTAACCTCGCTCTGATACCACTGTAACGGCCCTAGGCTTTGCAACCATCAGGCAGTGGGCTAACCTCCCACCGTGACATCCAGTGATACCTCAGAACTGATTTTACGGCCAGCCTCTCGACTTCACAGCCAACCCACATTGTCGGGAGATGTAGGGGTAAGAGTCTCCCGTTCGCCACCAAACGCGAAGCGAGAACCCCCTATCATCCGTACCAATTAAGCAACCAGCTCTGATACCACTGTAACGAACCAGGATTTTCGACTCCAAAAATCAACATCAAACTACCATGTTGACCATTCAGACATCGAATATTCCAGATCATTAATAGAAAGAAGTTAGAGGGTGAGAATAGATAAGATAGAAATATTAGAATAGAAGAAGAAGAAGAAGAAACACCATACAGAGTCTCACATCGCAGCGGAACAAAATATAATACAGAAATAAATCTTTATTGAGAACTTTGAAAATACTTACAATATCAGAGTACATCAACATCTGGACAGTGATAATCTGTCCTCATACAACACACAGCGGAATACTAGTAATATCATACGTCTGGACTCTTCCAGCTCGTCTCTTCACAGTAGTCGATAACCTGAACCTGTAAAACCCGGCCTAACCCGAGCATTTACAAAACACCGGGTCAGTCTGGTGAACCAGAGTGAGAAAAACTCGCACAGTAATAAGGGTGAATCATCCAATCATGATTTAAAGTTCAAAACCTTTTCAAAAGAAAAGGATAATCGTAAGACCAATCCACACATAAACACGGATGGTTTTTACCTTACGATAACCCAAAACATTTTTGAAACCAATATCTTGTCTGATATTATAATAATGTCTAAATACAAGTAAATAACAATCTAGTGGAACGCTTGCATCTCACGCTCCACATATATAGTATACAAATCAAAAACCGCGGGCGCTTATTGGAGATTGGATTCCAACTTGACAAGGTATGGGTCCACCTTCCGATAGTGTATCTCTAGAGACGAATACACTGGGTTCAACAAGAACATCTTGCAACCCGGCCCTCACATGACTGACCCCTCATTTCGCTTGAGAGTATCGAATGTATATCACCGACGGTTGGGATCAGCAACCGTCTCCCGACAAGGGACAGCATCGAAACATAGATTAAGAAACAAATAGGATTTCCTCTAGATAGGTGATCATACACCCTAATGGGAGCGACCCACATAGCCATGCTGCCTGCCCGATTTTTGTCATCTCCTGGTTGATGAGGCTTGAGGTCTAGATTTCTCTTGATCATCTGGTCGTCATTCACTTTGAATGCCACATCGTCAGATCCGTCAGATATCACTAATTGACGTCCACAAAAATACTCTAGCTGAAAGCTAGAGAATGGCAATTCCCTGCCAACAACTATCGTACGTTTGAAGAAATCAACGTACGTGATCCTTTGGAAATACTCTGTCAGACATCCGTCTATACACGTCATCCAGGAACAGGATGAACCGAAGGCACTCTCCTACCGCATCCATATAGGAATCACCCCATGGATCAGTAGCGAGAAGTCCTTGCAACCCATAGATTCCAACCACGACAGAATCACAGCTTATCTCCGCTTGCCAGGCAGAGAACATTAGTGGTCCTTCCGTTTATGAGAATCAACGGTCTTCACAGCACCATCTCGATCATCTTCTGATATCTTCACGTATTTGTTGGTCGGAATGGTTTTCGAATATAAATCCGATCCCGGTCTTTCCATACCAACAATCGTATTGGACAGATTTGATAGTCGGTGTTTTAACTATCAAAATATACAGTGTTTCAATCATGACACTCCAATGAGTTCACTGGTTCAGTATTCAGCATCACTTGGCCTTTACATTTAAATCAGACTAGTTCACTTCTGTTAAATAAAACTTCTAACTCTTTAATATTGAAAATACGATATTTGAATAACTCAAATTCGATTAACTAACATTCGTCTTAACTCCATTCGCTTGACTCTAGATCGCAGTGATCACAATGGTTACGCCTGATTCCCTCAGGAAACATCCGACCGCCGTAGGCTATCTGCAGCCCTGCGAATTACGCTAGCAGTCGTACGAAATGGCAACTCAGCCGAATAATTATGTTTGGCTAATTCTATCTCGAATAGCTATATTCAAATTTCCCATTTAAAACCTTCCTTCAAATCATCCCTTTTACTAAATCTCGTTTTCAAATAACGTTAATGTAAAATTAACGTCTTAACACTTTGAATCTCACTTAAAACCTCTGGTTTATAATAAACCCTTTTTATCGTAATCTCCTTCCACTTAATTCATATAATTGAGTACGTTTATTTCCTTTCACCATTCAATTGGCTTGCATCTCACATTCGGTAACTTTTTAAATGAATTCCCATTTAAAATATCTTCCTAAATTTATCATTAATTAAAATAATAACCCATTTCAAACATTAACTACTTTAGTAGTTAATCCCTTTATTAACTAAATTAAATATTAAATCCCTTTTAAATCCTTACTGAAATTCAAACAATATTCATTTAACTATTTTAGTCAAAACACATTAACTTGATAAACAATTCTAATTTCAAACGGTCGATTTAATTAATTCAAAAACTTGATTATCTCATTAACCGATTTCAACAAATCCTCGCTTTAAATTAATTAAAAATATAATTAATTTAGATAGATTCTCATTATTTGTTTTCTTTACGAAACAAATTGTCAAGGTTTAACCATTTAATTCATTTCTTATCCTTCAACTGGTAAATCTGATTAACATCAGCATTTACTTGGCAAAATATAACAAATCAAAGTTTTGAACAAATAAAATATTTATTTATTTCTCTTAAATAACTTTTATTCAAATAATATAATTCAAATCTAACTCTGGTTATAAAATAAATTTTATAACCTCAACTCTATCGATTCACCTGACGGTGAATCAATATCTATAACTCGATTTGTTTTAAAGGCCATACTCTGTCAAACACTTAACCAATATCACCTATTGGTTTAAACCAAACAGATGTTGAATATCCAGTCAATAAACAACAATCAAATCACTCAGCCCAACAGGACAGTTCATATGTGAAAATATGAAATAAATAATATATTTGAGGAATCCGGTTGGATCCCTCCAACCTGTTCTTCCCTGTATTCAAATGGTTATCTCAAATCAGACGGTTCAGTTTTGTTGAACTGATAACACTAAATTAACAACCATTTAACATTAACCACAAGCAATTCAAACAATGCAACCATTTTAAACATGTTTATAAATAAACATGACCAACCAAGGTGAGTCACCTTTATTGGAACCAATCGTTAAAAATAACGATTTGGTATTTCACTGAAATTAAACATAGTTTAATTTCATCGGTTAAATCAACAGATAAGCAGATAACTAGCAAAACAGTCAACCATTGGCAAGCAGAGCACACAAAATAAAAACACCCAATTTATATAAAATATAAAAAGGGTAAAAACTGAGTGAGTTTAACTCACCTTGATTTTGTTCTCCATTAAAGTGTTGATTTCAGTTGATTCCAACGCGTCCAAGCCACCTCTGAACTGTTATGTTCGTCGATACGATGCGAACATCTCTGATTTTGTTCAATTCTGTTAACAACTGAGAATTTTACGAAAACATATTTGTATTCGGTTTAAATTAAAAGTTATTATCACTTGATGGATTTACGTTGACTAATTTTATCTCACTTGCGTAAATTAAACATCAAGAATTAAGGTAGCAGGAACTCATAATGTCTAATCGTCGATTACTATTATCCTATCGTATAGGATAACTTAATTACTTGAATACTACTGAGATAAACATCTCCATGTCTATGCTAAAATCTACGCTGGGTATGTTTTACCTAACAGCTCGATATTGTGTATGAAGATATGAGGCTTATATTATTTAATAAAACCAAGTATTATTCTTAATTTGGGCCATACCATCTGATCAAGCCACATCAGAACCATTCGCCCCAATTTGCTATAGAAGCCTTTTCCTCTCCAAACTGATGTTGCATGAATCTGTATGCCGCCCTCAAATCCTTGTAGCCGCTCCTCATGCCACCGTGATTTCCCATGCAAACTGACTTTCCCCTATTCCTTGCGTCGACCCTTCCCCGTTCTACGCCATGCAGCCATCCACGTTTCACCACATCAGTTCGTTTCTTCCCCCCCTTTTTTTTTCTACTGTTGGACCAGAAGCTCCGCTCGTGACCTCGTCCTCACTCCATCATTTATCTTTTTTGTATTCGGTAACCGGTTCCAGGCGTTACATCACTTCCAACTTCCTCAAACATGAACACCTGAAACCCATGCAACCACACCATCCCGTTGCCACCCTACCCTTCTGCTCATAACTCCACGTCATGTACTTCTCTTCTCCATCCCATTGTACACCACACAAGTTTACTTCTCCCTTACCGCAAGTGTAACACCTGCTCCCCACTCCACGGCCTTCAGCCCTTCCGCCATCAACTGGACCTTCGTCGGAGACTGCCGCCTCGAGCCTCTCAGCCTCCTCACCCCTGCTACACGTGACTTGACTGCTGAGATGAGAACGTGGGGTTTCCTCTTCTTTGTTAGAGCGTAGTTTACTGTTGGTGGAAATATGGATATGGAGTTGGTTTAAATATATATATTGGTGAAGAAATTTGGTTCTCTCCCTCACTGGAACGAAGGAAAAGAAGATGCAGCGATGTTTAAATAGGAGGAAGAACCGTGGGGATCAAGCTGCCTCGTATAGGTTTGCAGAAAGTCGGTAGGGAACGGTATAGGGTGGGATTCTCAAAATTACTTTGTCGGCACGTTTTGCATTTGAAAAGAAAATAGAAAAGACTAGCATAGGCAGGCTCGTACTTGATTGTAAAATTTTTACGGTAGATGTGCGTTTTATTTATATGTGTGGCTCAAAATTATATTATCAATTTCATTTGTGAAACTTCGACGTGAAGTAATTGATAAAAACCGCCACAACCAATCTCTGTTAACTGATAAAAAAGCAAATCTTAATGTAAAAAGTTATTCCGGACCCAATGGGACAAGTTTCGTCGTAATCCGAAGTCGTATGGAAAAATTTCCTTTATGAAACCAGAAATGAACACACGTTTAATTTTTCCACGGTCACCAGATAAATCAAATCCACTTGAAACTGCGAACATCGACAATAACTTTTCGATACGAACCCAATGGCACTAATTTCGTCGCATTCTGAGAATGTTGCCCCGGTAGGCTGTTTTTACCGCGAACCGCCCTACCCTTTTTAACGCCAAATTTCTCGATCTCTAAAAATAACAAACTATATACATATCCTGACTCTAATCGACGATACGAACTCAACGGAACTGGTTTCGTCGAAAACAGAGTCCGTTTACAAAACGGCTATTTTAAAGGCCTATAATTTAATAACGATTTTCCATAGCGACTATTTCAAAATTTGATTTGACCATAACTTACTATTTATAATACGAAATCTGAATTTTTCTCTTTTATATGAAAACTATCGTCAATATGGTTCCAACGTGTCTTGTTTCACAGAAATCCGACTTATATCGAATCCTGTATTCTCAGTTGAAGTTCAAAACTCCAATTTACGAACTGCAGCGCCATTCCAGGCTCGATTTATATTATATATAAATATATAACGTTCAACTTCGTTCTAAATAGCGAATTCAATATTAAATTTCATTAATATTCCCAATATAATATTTAAAACTAATTTAAATATTCATATTCAAATGGTCGAAAAACACGGGTCGTTACATTTATAGTACACAGGCCATTAATAGATGAATCCATTGTTCGAAACAACAAGTGATGATTTAATTTTATTCCTTTTTTACAATGCACGAGCCAGTTATAAGTAAGGTTCTAAATTCCAACCGTAACGTCGGAACTCCGGCTAAACCTTTCCGGTTTCGATGGCCACCGGAAAGGAATCACGTTAAATTTCCATTTTGGATTTCATGAAAAAAGAAAACTAAAAATCGAATAACCAGTTATCTCTTCTTTGATTTCAGGATCATCGGTAATGAAATAAACACGAGTAGCTAATTGTAGTTTCAGAACATGAACCTTCAACTTTTGTGCATTGTCAAGGAGTTAGTTATGTGCCACACTTGTGATTTTCTGAATTCCGAACACAAGGGTAAAAAATAAAATACTTTTACTTACCAAACTCAGAATTGTGTAAACACTAGTTCATGTGATGCAAGGCCATGTTTCTAAGTTTACATGCACATAAAATCTTTAAACGACTAACTGTATTACAACCTAAATGGAAACTAAATCCCAACCATATATTTTGTTGTAAAATGGGTCTTGTTAGTTAATTTTCCATTACATATACCTCATTTATTTCTCCATTTATTTAGGAACCACTCAAAATGCTAAGATCCTTAATAAAAAATCATTTTGGTTTTCACAATCAAATCATAAATGATGCAAATGTTTTTAATGATTTTTTTTAGCAAGTCTGACCGGTTTTTAAAGTGATCCATAACACTTTTTATTTATACAAAATAAAAAAAATACAATTCGAATTCAGGTGATATGCTAACTACATATCAGCTATTGACACTTCCACAGAAGGAAGTAGTTCACCGCTTGCTTTTAAGCTTACAACTTGGCATAATAACATTACTTCGTACTACACTACACTAAGAATTGCATAACAGTTTGACTTTAGCGACGTAGTTGACTACCCAATATACCTCATCCCTTGTCGTCGTCAAGCCCTTTAAGTTCCTCAATCTTCTTGCTTCTCGTGTTCAGCGCGCTACCCAAAGAACGAGCAGACGGAGTGTTTGGAGTTGGCGTGATGTTAAAACTATCCGGAGGTGGATCTTTATATCCAGGTGGAGGGGGAATGTGGTCATATGGATTGGACTTTTTTTGACCTATACCTTTAGCCTTGGTCGAAGAACCTGGAGAAGATATCGAAGTTTGACTGGCCTTTGAACTAAAAGCTTGCTTAGCTGCTGGGGTTTTCTTAATGTTGAGGAATCCGGGTTTTAAAGCTAAAGGTGTCACAACGTTTTGAATAGCTTCAGTCCTTCCTCACGAGTTTATGGTATCAAAATTCTTTGTCATAATTTCCAATAGTTCCTGCTTCTCTCTGTAAACATCTTGATTCGGCTTACCACTATCAATCTCTTTCCTTAGACTTTCATTGATTTGCATGAATCCCTTTTCATGTTGTTCAAAGTTTGGGCTGTCAGAAGGAGTACATTGCAATTGATCCCCTTCAAAGTTCACCTCAATATAGTCAAAATTGCACTTCAGGAAAGGGTGTAACCGAGCATCTACTTTTAGTTGATCATATTTGATATTAACACCAAGTGCTGCCACATTCTCAGCTTCAGACAAACCAATGGACCGCACCCCCTCTTCACTTAAGCATTCAACAATACCCTTAGTAAGAAGCCCATCATCACTAGCTGAAGCTTTACCAGAACACGCACTAATCATTGCAGTTGTGTTATCAGAGCCAACATGAAATGCACGAGATAACAAATCACTCACCTGGCGTATCTCCCCTTCTTCATCATTTTCATTTTCCTCCACATCCAGTTCTTCATCCCGCATATCCGAGAGCACCGAAAAATTCAATTTACTTGAGTTACCTTCACACTGGACTGCTTTACTCTTTTCCATTCTAGCACCCATTTTGCTTTCCCAGTAACTATTCTCCATTCATAAGAGTTCCGCAGATGTGCATTAGGGCCTGAATTAACATTATACCATGTTTGCTCTTTATCCCCAGCATACTCCTCTACTGTATTTTTCTTCACTTTTTAGTTAGCTACCCTGGCTTCGACATTCCTTTTCTTCTCATAGTTGACTGTTAAATGCCCAAAATTCTCACACACAATGCATATGTCTGGTTCCCACAGGTATGTCACATACACAAATTGTTCAGTGTCATCCGATAATACAACAGGGAATTTATCGGGAAGTTCATCGTGGGGAGTGACTTCTATTATGCACTTCGCGTATTAGAGGCGTTCAAGCTTTTCTGTGGAAAGGTCCATGCAAAGAAACTTTCCAATTCTCATTGCCAAATAACAAAACCCTTTCTTGGACCAACCGTAAAGAGGAAAATTAGCGAGCTTGATCCAAACAGGTACTGATGTTATTATTTTTGTCAAGTCTCCTAGCCTAGAAACCCAAGGACTCACAATAAAGAGCTTATTTAAAATCAAAATTGGATCGGCCTTCAGTATTCTTTCACTATCTTCAACCATTTCGATGAAGAAAAGGAAGATTTCACTTGTAGAACGTACCTTAATGCCTCTTGAAGGGTTCTAAAGCTTTGACAGGCATGCGATTACCACTGAGGCTGCGTTTGTTTTTTGTTAAATGTTCTGAATGCTTGTTCTGAATTATAAATCCGAACTTTTGAAGTTGTTTGTTTTTTGTTGAAGTTCTGAATGAAACCATCAATTCAGACAAAATAATTCAGAACATTTTTAATGCTTAATTTTTGTTCTGAATGTTGAATACTTTTTTTTTGTTCTGAATGCTAAATGCAAACAAACAAATTAGTAATCATTCAGAATTCAGCATTAAGCAATCAGCATTCAAACTTCATAGTTCAGCAATTAGAATTCAGAATTCAGCATTTTAAACAAACGAAGCCTGAGTAGGGCAACGGTTGATTTAGAAAATGACCTACGATATATCCATTCCATGGCTCCTTAGAGGTTTCGTAGATCTCATCAGTTGGCTGTAGAGCTTGACCTTTAAAGACAAGTTTCAACGGTGGAGGCGAGAAAGCGCTGGCATTTCTAGGTTTAGATTCGAAGAGGGAGGACCATTTCTTGCCAGGAGGGCGCAGAGGAAGAAGGGTTAGCTTGGTTAGGAGATGGGTTTAGAGCTGGCGGTGGTTCAGGAGGAGGAGGAGGAGGAGGAGGTTGAGAGGATCTGGTTAGAGGCGGCGGTATAAGGTGAAAGTTGATTTGAGGGGGGAGGGGAGGGGAACGAGAAGAAAGATTAGGTCTTGCTAAATAATTTAGGGGACAAGATGCCGTCGCAATTTTTTGCAAATTATTTTGTCTAATTAGGAAGTACCGTGATTTTTTTTTTTAATAATTGGCATTGCACATAAATACAAATTTACTTTTATAAGTCATATTTTGTGACATGATAAAACTAATATATTAAAAAGGATGCTAAACTATCTTTTGCAGTTAAAATCTCTTTTCAGTCAAAATGCAACTATAAATGATGATTTTATTATCAAAAGGCAATGAGAATATCAATATATGACACAAAAACTGCTTATTTCTCAAAAGGGAAGCTAAACAACTCCTTTTCTTAGGTCTTATTGCTCAAAGAGAAAGTTGTTAAAATTAGCATTAGCAAGAACAAAAAAATAATCTAACAGTTATTGGGAATTATTTTCTTTGTCACCAGCATTTTTTCTTCTTTAAAAGACACCAAAATTACCTTTTTATAGAAGGTTGTTTAATTATGTCAAAATTGTGAGTTAACTGTTAATGGGCCGCACAATAGAGTTTGCTTAGAAAAAAGGGAATAGATATAAAGTACGATCTTCAGGAATTGCATGTCCAAAATTGTATGATTTATTTTATTACCGACCCCAAGAGATTCGTAATATAATGGCAAAATAGACTTTCAAGCCAACGTTTTAATAATGAAAACACTGCATTTTAAAAACTCACGTATTGAATGGATGTTACGGGGTACTAAAAGAGTAAAAAATAAAGATACAATTTTATCATCAGTTGCTGATGGTGACTCTTCCAATGCTTATTGATGTTGTTTTCGATTTCCTACTAAGATTAATCAGATATATACGCAATTCTCTTTAACACTACTTATGTTGTGTGGTGTATATCCATACTTCTTCTTGATTTGATTAACAAAACCAACATTTATCCCATCAGCCTTGTTATTCTCTATGTCATCACCAATGCTATCATCATTTTTTTAGTTATTACTGATTGCAAAATGTACAACAATTTGTTTATAGAGGAATGAAATGATAAATCATACAATACAATGATGTACATGGCACTCCTAGATATACATATAATGAAGCGGTGTTTTTCCTTTCATAACAGGCTTCAGCCTGCATATATAATTCTCTAACACTGGGGACTGTAGCTCTATTAATTAGATTTTGGCAGGAAAGATTTTTTTTGGAATGTTTGCACAACTAGTGAACACTGAAGAGGGAAGATACTTTCAGAGTGCTTGCACAACCAAAGAATACTGAAGAGGTAAATGGTTCTCAAGATTTCATTAGAATTTAATAGAAGATTAAAATGGTTCAGACCAAAATATGGACTAAATTGTAGTTTCACATTTGAATGAAATAATTGCAATCATAGTTTTCATGTTAACCATCTTTAGTTCTGTCATTTTCAATTTATGCAATATTCTTGTTCATGTTATCATTCTTTTCTTACATCTTCACATTTCTGTTGTTCCTTTGTTAAGGCTTGTGAAAGTTCCTAACTTCCTCGGTTGTTTGGATGATTAAAATTGAGAACTACCGCTAATAAAATTGAGATGACATCAAACACTGTTTCATTTTTGCATTTTAATTGTGTTTCTTGCTTCTTTCGTTGTTATAAGACTGTAACTTCTGCTTGTGAATTGCAGGTTCTAGAAGTTGGATGAGCTTACAAGCTGAAGACTAAGTGATTTTTCATGTCATCTTGTTTTGAAACGATGTTTGAACAACATGTATGTTGACTTATTTCTATATTTATTAGTAGATTTTATTAACTATGATTTTGTAATTGAAATCAAATATGCTTTTGGTATTAATTTTTTGCTATTGATAGTTTTGTCTTGTGAATTTACTGCTTAATTGTTTAAACCGTGCACAAATTAAATAAGAGAATTGTTATATAAAGATTATAGTTAAAATAAATATGCTATATATTAAAAGTATTAATAGCGGAAAATTGCACTTATGGAAATAAAAGGTGAAATGCTATGTAAAAAATTAAATAGTATGGAAAACCTTTTCATATCATTGAATGTGTGCTACGAAAATACTGAAAACGCTACTACTACAAATATTCATAGTGGACAACTTAACTTATGGAATCAAAATGTGAAATGCTATATAAAATGTGAACCGTGTGGAAAACATTTCATATCACTAAATATAAGCTATGAAAACATTGATAATGCTATAAAAAAATTGAGTATTTAACATAGTAAGGTCTGAACGCTACAAATTAATGGGGAATTTGATAATAGCGGATTTTTTTTAAATAAAATGGAAAACATTTTTCATGGTAATGAATATGTGCTATGAAATTACTGATAACGCTATAAAAAAATAAAATGAGATTTTAGTAAACAAATATAATTGCAAGGTCTGAATGCTATGTAAAACATTTCATGTTGGTGAACATGTGCTATAAAATTTATAATACTATATCGTTTAGATATTAGCTATAAGATATAACAAGGAGATTATTACATGTCGTTATATAGCGTCGTCACTAATGCTATGGTAACCTATATTATGTATTTCATGTGCTATTAAAAGGTAAATCTGTTGTAGTGCATGAAAGTAAAATTTTAAGTCAAATTGAACTTTTAAACGTACGATTTAAAAGGTGAGATTTGTTCGAATCGGGATAGAAATCAGGGACTGTAAATAAATCAAAATTTAGTGAAAATGGAATTGTAAGAAATCAATAATGGAGTTTATTGATTTGAAATTTGTACATAAGTCCCGATTTGTTGGATGGAAGGAAACAATTTGACTTGATATATTTTTAAATTTTATTATATTAACATATAAATTGTTTTAAAACTTATTTTATGAATGCTCAATTTATTTTTGTTTTACAAACTATTTTAGTATATAAATCATTTTTAATACTTAAACTATTTATTACTATTCGAACTATTTTTTCTAAGAATTTCAAATTTATGCAGGGTAGAATGTTATATTTAAATTGTGGATTTAAATTCGAATGTGGTTAATGAAGCATAACCTAAGTTGGAAATTGAAATAATATTTTTAGGCGTTATGACATATTTGGGTACATATGTAATTTTGAATGAAGTGATATTTTGAAATAATTATGATGGTTTTGAAATGGATTTTTTTGAAATGAAAATGATACATTGGTATCAAATGTGAATCATTTTCAAATGTAAAAGAACCAGCCGGTGTATAAAATGACGATTGATTATTAAAGAGACCAGAGCCTCTTATTTGCTACTCTCTGCTGATATTTGAACCACTTTGATAACCATGTACGCGGAGGATGATATTCAGAATATTGGTTGAATCGGTGAACGTTTACTAGAGTGAAGTAAGAGAATGATGATTGATAGCCTTGACATTCGTGTCATAATTAAAATGACTAAAACAAAAGCCTACGTCTGGCCAATGAGGTTAGACACCTCTAGCGGCGTTTATCACTCATGTTGCTAATATTATTTTGTACTCGATGGGTGCAACCCTATTCATTAGATTGATAGTCATAGTCGGCCATGGATGGGATACGACCAATCAAAGAGGGTAAAATGGAAGAGTCCAACCTTAGGCATTGCCTTATGTTATTTGTCATATTTTCCTTATACGAGCCCATTATGAATTTGGTTATTAAACTAAACGTGTTAAGTTGGATCACTGTAAATCCTTACGCTATTTCTTTTACTGATAGACATTACATACTATAGCATATGTTAAAATTTGTACATAGTTTAACAGATCCTTAATAGATAGAGTGCCAAGCATCATTTGAGTTATTGCATGCATGTTAGACGCTGGATAGGAGACGGAAAATTGTGTAAACATCTCCAAAGCCGTGACCCTCATATTGTAACACCTCATACTTTTAAAGAACATTATAATGATAAACTAAATAATAATTAATAAATATTTGGAAATAAGCAAAACAGACTACACCGTTGCGTTCGTCTCGGAATTCTTCTTAAGATAGACTCCGAGTTTGCGTAAAACGGACATCGTATGAAGAAGATATTAAGGTTTGAAATTTGTATACGTATAGGTTATATATATATATATAACCAGTCCAGAAATCAAAATCGAAGACAGGGAAGACACGCGGTAAATCAACCCGTTGGGGGTCGATCCCACCCAGATCTGGGGCAGATCCATTCCGTGCACCTGGACTTGTTTCTTGACTTGATTCTTTGGCTTGAGACTATATATAGGACCTCAATTCTATTGTTTTATTCATCAAAAACAATGGAGACAATGAGATGCTGCCCCCACTCAAATTGAGTTAGCCTATTCTTCGGCAACAACGACTTAAACGTATTCAAGAGTCTCTGCTTCAACATAAACATTCATATATATCAGTCCCAGTGAGTTTATGTTGCTTTTAGATATAAACATTTAATAAGTAATCCTGACATGTTTATAAGTTTGGATCTAAACCTATGCCTTTTAATAACCTGAATCATAACTATACAGATCTGTCATTACTTGTACACCTGACCTATAATTTAGTTCTCATATGCCTATTCCTGATATTCCTATTTTGTTACTATGCCCATTTCTGTTATCATATGCTTATTATGTTATTATGCCTATTTATATTCTCTTCTCTCCCTTCCCTTTTTATTTTTATAGCTAGGCTACCTTCGAGCCTAGGCCTATCGCTGAAAAAAGGGAATGAACGAAATTGGGAATGGTCGTGAATGATAAATCGGGGCATAACTTGTATTGTAAAACATGACTGGGATTTGGGGGAATAACCTATACCGTGATCTAAGACTTTAATTTGGGGTATATCGTACATGATGATTTATGACTTGAGGGTAGGTGAATGAAAAACCTATGATGAATATGAATAATTGTTTAAGAATGAATGTGCCTAAATTTACAGTAAATAGAAACAGTAACCGCACTTAGACATGAGGTTAGATTACACTTGTGGTAGAAGACTGCCCGGAACCGCCCGACAAATCCAACATCCACGAGTGGTTAATTTAATGTGAGGGGTCTTGTGAGTAAGTGTACACGTAACAGTGCTAAGACACGAGGTTAAGTATGACTTGTGGTAGAAGTCTACCCAGAATCGCCCGGCATATCCAACATCCACAAGTGGTCGACTTAATGTGAGGGGTCTGGTGCATTAACATACATGAACGGGAAATGATAATAACCTGTTAACTGGTAATACTTCGTCTGTTTAAATCTGTGGGGGTTATATGAACCTGTCAAATTGTGTAAGGGTTAAGTAAGCTTGTTTGTATCAATGGAGGGTTAAGTAATCTGTTCAAATTTGTAGGGGGTTATACGAACCCGACAAACTTAACCTATTTTATATGTTAGGTTATGCGGGCTTGTTAATCTGTTAGGCATAACCTGTCAAAATCCTAGTAGTGGGGATGCAAGCCTAGGGGGTGGCTTGTATCATCTGTGTGTGGGACCCATATCAGTCAGTAACCCATACTAGTATCCAAAGGGGGACCCCAAACTAGGTAGGAGTTAGGGCACACTTACTGAGCTTATTATAAGAGGTCCATATGGGTGGAGGTGTCTTATGGCGCGTTCTGACGGAGCCATGTGCGTGCATGGATCCGCTATGCTATAACACCCGTAGATATGGTTGTGCCTATTGGGAAATGGGGTTTCCACTTTAGGAAGTGATACATCCTACTACGGGGCCAGCACAGGGTATCTATGGGATAGGGAGCAGATCGATTGGAGTAGTAATTAGGGGCACATCTAGTCCTGCCTGTTTAGGAGCCCGTTATTATTCTTTAGGGTAACATCTGTTATTTCTGTTGGGCTGCCTGTTATTATCATTAGGGCTAAAACCCGTCACTAGAAGTACACCTAAGTCTACCATTCTGTTACTGATGGGATCATTTTGTTTTTGTTATACTAGTATTGGTGCAGAGAAAAGTACTTGGGAAGCGTAATCTATTATGTTCTGTTTATTCTGCTTATCTCGCTAGGTCTGTTATACCTGCCTAATGATACCGTTATCTCTCTCATCCAGTTTATATGCCTGCCATGATGTTTTTACTTATTTATATTCTAAAAGTAACTGGACTCGCCAGACTTTATGTCTGACTTGTTTTGTTTCCTTTTCTCTCTCTTCCTTTTTCCCCCAAGTTCTCATGGAGGGAATACTCAGGCTTGATTAGGATTCTATCTTTTGTTTAAGCTTGGAGCTACTTTGATGTACCGCTTTGATTACCTATCTACCTTGCTATAGCTATTTTTGAGGATTATGATTTTATATTACTGTACTTTGATGATTTTAGTACAAGGCAGATATTTTAATTTGATGTAATGGGCTTTCTGTATTTTAGACTTATGTTGTAACTCGAGTTTGGACCACAATGTTTTCTGTTTGAAGAATAAAGTTTTAAATTCCGCTGTTATTTTATATCTGTCATGTGATGTTTTTGTTTATGTTAACCTACAACGCTTCACAAAACTTAATGCATTCTGATAAAGAGTGAGATTAATGGACGTGGGGCATCACATTTGGTATCAGAGCTGAAGTTTACTAGATTGGATAAAAGGTTTTGAAATTATTTTCAAAAGGTTTTAAAAGGAAATTATTTTTAGAGAAAAGTCTGTTTTTGAAAAGCATATTCCCCAAAGCCATATGAAATATCTTTTGATTCTCTGTTTGAATCCCCCTTCCCTTTCCTTTCGGCATATCTAGGGAAACGAATATTCCCAAAGGTGTTCAAATACTAACTTGGTTCCGTAGGTATAATGAGTCTACGGCGCCTGCTGGAGGCCAAGCAAACGCCCCTCCCCCACCTGCAACCGTTGTTCCTCCTCCTCCTCCTTGAGCGGATAATTTCTCTAAGATATGCAAGGATTTCTATGCTATGGGAAGAAATCCTTTCCGAGGAACTAAGAGTTTTGTAGAAGCAAGGAATTGGCCTAAAGTGACAGAGGATTTGTTTGGGATTTTTGAGGTTGACGACCGTAGGAAGATTCAGTTGGTCGTTTGGCAGTTGAAAGATGAGGCTTCATTCTGGTGGGAAGTGATGCAAGTAGGGCATCGAGTTGAGGCTTGGGATGATTTTCGACAGAGATTCGATATGAAGTTTCTTTCTCAGGCAAAAGAGAGTGTGCAAATGGAAAGGTTTCTGACACTTAAGTAAGGAGGCATGTCTGTCAAAGAGTATGTCAATAAGTTCAATCAATTGGCGAGGTTTGGAGCTAGTGAATACTCCGCACAAGAAAGCTCTGAAGTTTGCAAGAGGTTTAAACAAACCCCTTCATGGGTTGGTTATGTCTCATATTCCGGTGGGGGCAACTTTCGAGAAACTCATTGATATGACATTGATGCACGAAGAAGATAAAGACGAAAAGAAAGAGGCTAAGATTGATGAGACACAAAACAAGAAAGTGTGATCCAAGAAAGAACAACAACAACAAAAGAAGGGCGGAAATAACGACAAAGCCCGAGATAAGAGAAAATGTCATAGCTGTGGATGCGCGGGTTATTTGAGCAAAGATTGCAGAAAAAGAAAGAATGTTTGTTTCCACTATAGTGATGTCAGACACTTTACTAAGGAATGCTCGAAAAAGCAAGGAGAGGGCCAAAGGGCAGGATCTTCTGGAGGGCAGGTGCGTGCTCTCATATCCGGTGTACCGGCTAAAGTTGGGAAAGTTTCTGTTGAAGGTTTGATTTCTCTTTCCGATCATCCTGTGAGAACTCCTTTTGAATCTAGCGCTTCACATTCTTTTATATCTAATTCTGTGGTTGAGTCTCTACCCGTTAGTACTAGTATGGCTTTGTATCCTGTTGTTTTCTTAAACCCCATTTGGGGCACGACTCATCTGTCTATGATTTGTCGGGGTTTGAGAATATTTATTTTGGACGTCGAGTTTGAGTGCGACACATATGTGCTTGGTTTCATGGGTTATGGTTTGATTCTAGGGATGGATTGGCTAGCCATGTATGGCACCATTCTGGACTATGAGAGGAGGGTCGCTTGGCTTTTGACTTACCATGGGAGGACTCTCGAGAGTTATTGTGACCCAAAGGAGTCTGTCATGCTTAGTTCCCTAGAATCGCTTGATGCTTCTATCGATGATTTACGATCTGCACCAGTAGTCTATGAGTATCCTGATGTTTCTGAGGAGGTTCATGGATTACCTCCGAGGCACTAGATTGATTTCCGGATATACTTGATGGACAATGCAAAGCCAGTTACATTGACTGAGCTCAGTAAGCAAGTAGGGGAGCTACTTTTGAAAGGATTTATTAGACGAAGCATATCGAAATGGGATGCTCCAGTCCTTTTCACGACTAAGGCATATGGCTCGCTTCGCTTATGTGTGGATTATAGGGAGTTGAACAAGCTCACTAAGAAGAATAGGCACCCACTTTTGAGGATAGATGATATTTTTGACCAGCTTGTTGGTGCATCCGTTTTCTCCCAGTTAGACTTGGCCACGGGGTTTCATCAGTTGAGGGTGGCCGAGGATAGTATAGACAAGACCGCTTTTAGAACTCCAGATGGTTTCTTCGAGTGGCTCGTCATGCCTTTTGGGTTGACAAATGCACCCGCCTATTTTGTGGATTTGATGAGTAGGGTGTTTCAGGAGTTTCTAAATAAGTTTGTTGTGGTCTTTGAAGATGACATCTTGATTTTCTCGAAGAGTGAAGAAGAGCATGCCCTACATTTAAGGGAAGTTTTGAAGACTCTCCGAGTGCATCAGCTTGAGGAAAAATTCTCCAAATGTCATTTTTGGAGAAAGGAAGTGAGATTTCTAGGGCGTGTGATCTCTAAGAATGGGATAACAGTGGATCCCGCGAAAGTAGTTGTAGTTCAAGATTGGAGGATTCCAAATAATGCAACGGAGGTGAGGAGTTTTCTTGGTTTAGCGGGCTATTATAGGAAGTTCATTAAGGACTTCGCAAAGATATCAACCCCACTCACCAGACCGACGAAGAAGAATCCGATATTTTCTTATGATATAGACTATGAGGATGCTTTTCAGCGATTGAAGAGGGCTCTGACAACCACCCTAGTCTTGACTTTGCCTAACGGGAACAAGGTGTTCACAGTATACACTGTTGCATGTGGCACAGGTCTTGGTACTGTTTTGATTCAAGATGGAAGGGTAGTATGTTACGTTGGTAGACAGTTGAGTGCTCATGAGAAGAAATACCCTACCCATGACTTAGAGTTGGATGCATCATATTCGCGCTCCAGACTTGGCATCATTATCTACTTGGAGAGTAATTCGAGTTGTATACTGATCATAAATCTCTCAAGTATTTGTTCTCATAGAAGGATCCCATTTTAGGCAACAAAGATGGATGGAGTTCCTAGCGTCCTATGATTTTGAGATTTCTTATACCCTTGGCAAGGGTAATGTTGTGGCGAATGCGTTTAGTAGGCAGTGGATGACTTTGAGTCCACTATTCGTAGAGAGGCGAAGCTTGGAGTATATATTGACCTTTAATTTTAGGCCATCTACGGATCTTATACCTGTTTTGTTGGCATGCTTGGAGATGCGACCTACTCTTATGGATTAGATAGGAACTTCGCAGCGAGAGGACCCACAGATAGCAGGCATCATGGATAGGCTCAGTAGAGGGGAGACTTCTAGTCACCTCAGTAGATATTCCATGAGTGATAGAGGGTGGTTGCGACGAGATGGAAGCCATTGTGTTCCCTGAGTTGGGAGTCTGTTGAAGACAGTCCTTGAGGAAGCCCATCATTCTAGGTCGACTATCCATACAGGCGGTGATAAGATGTATAGGGATATGAAGAGGTTTTCTTTTGGGCTAGGATAAAGAAAGACGTAGCGGAGTTTGTTTCTCAATGTTTGATTTGCCAGCAATTCAAAGTTGAGTAAAGGAAGCCCGGTGGTTTACTTCATCCTTTGGAGGTCCCATAGTGGAAGTGGGAGAGCGTCTCTATAGATTCATTGATGGTTTGCCTAGATCGAGGAAAGGCAACACCAATGTTTGGGTTATAGTTGATAGGCTTACTAAGAGCGCTCATTTCATTCATGTTAAGAATAAGAGAACAACAACATGGTTGGCAGTAGTCTACCTTCATAAGATAGTCCGTCTACATGGAGTATCCTCGAATATAGTGAGTGATCGTGACCCCATATTCACCGGTGAGTTTTTGAGGAGCTTACAGGAGGCATTAGGTACACAGTTGTATTTGAGCATCGCTTATCACCCTCAAACCAATGGGCAGATGGAAAGGGTGAATAGAATTATTGAGGATCTTTTAAGACTGTGTATCCTAGACTTCAGAGGAACTTGGGAAGAGCATCTCCCTTTGGTAGAGTTCACCTACAACAATAGTTATCAGGATAGTATTGGCATGACACCCTTCGAGGCATTGTATGGTCGACCTAGTCGATCACCGCCTTGTTGGTGGGAGTCTACAGATAGGCTTATACTTGGACCTAAAATGATTAGAGAAACTTCAGAGAAGATTGATCTTATCCGCGGACGCATGAAGACAGCTCAGGACAGGCAGAAGTTCTACGCAGATAAGAGAAGGATTGATATTGAGTTTGAGGTGAGAGACATTGTTTTCATCAAGGTATCACCTTTGAGGAATGTGGTTCGCTGTGGATCTGTAGGGAAATGGCACCAAGATTTGTAGGACAATTTACCATAATGGAAAGGATTGGTCAAATGACCTATAGGATGAAGCTACCAGAGAGATTGGCTGGACTTCATGATGTTTTCCACGTTTCTCATCTACAGAAATGTCTGCACGATACATCAGAGGTAGTTGAGCCAAGTATGCTTGAGGAAGTAGAGGTGGAACGGGAGGCGACAGTTAGAAGAGTTCCTACCCGTAATCTCGGATCAAAGGCTAAGAAGCTACGCAATCGAAAATTCAAGTTGATGAAAATTCAATGGGGAGAAGATAGCGAAGATGCAATTTGGGAGACTGAAGACAAGATTCGCGTTTCATACCCTTTTCTTTTCATGGGTATGTTCTTAACTTCTTTTTCCAAAAGCTTTTATTCGTATTTCCTTCTGTAATTAAGTATATCCTATCGATCGAATCTTCGACCTTTAGGTAGCAAACCAATAGGTGTAAACATGTGTTTGAGACATGTTATGTTTGATGGATGCAAGTATTTGCTATTGGTTGCTCGTGGATACACACACACACACACACAATAGGCACTAGATCGACTCAATCACTCCCATACTGCATATGGATGCGTGTGCATTTAAAATTTTAAGAACGAAAATGGGTGTATCATCATATGGATGTTGTATTTGGATGAATTATTATGCATGCGTATAGCATTTACATGATATACTATGACTATTATATTTTCATACATGTTGGATTCATGGCACTGACATACATTGCATTAAGGAGGTCGACTGAATCAGTAGACTGCCTGATCTTTCGCATTAGTGACATATACACCTTTGCACATGTTCATATAAGCATTTGAAATCGTTTAAGGACAATGGATGCTTGTGATTGGTGGATGAGTAGATGGATGTTAGAATATACATTCTTCTTAACTTTGAGATTTCGGGGACAAAATCCTTTAAGTCGGGGAGAATGTAACACCCCGCACTTTTAAAGAACATTATAGTGAAAAACTAAAGAATAATTAATTAAATATTGGGAATTAAGTAAAATGGACTGCACCTTTGCGTTCATCTCGGAATTCTGCTTAATATAGACTCCAAGTTTGCGTAAAACGGACATCGTATGAAGAAGATATTAAGGTTTGAAGTTTGTATACGTATAAGTAATATATATATACAAAACCAGTAAATAAATTAAAATCGAAGAGCGGGAAATCGACCGTTTGGGGTCGACCCAAGGGTCGACCCACACAAGGGGGTGTCGACCCCACCCAAATCTGGGACAGATCCATTCCCTGCACCTGGACTTGTTTCTTGACCTGATTCTTTGATTTGAGGCTATATGTATGACCTCATTTCTATTTTTTTTATTCATAAAAAACAATGGAAACAACGAGATGCTGCCCCAACTCTGATTGAATTAACCTATTCTTCTGCAATGACTTATACATATTCAAGAATCTCGGTTTCAACATCAACATTCATATCTTTGTTCTTTAAATCCAGCCCCAGTGAGTTTATGTTGCTTTTAGATATAAACATTTAATACGTAATCCTGACATGTTTTATAAGTTTGGATCTAAACCTATGCCTATTAATAACCTGAATCATAACTATACAGATCTGCCATTACTTGTACACCTAACCTACTATTTTGTTCTCATATGCCTATTCTTAATATGCCTATTCTGTTATTATGCCCATTTCTGTTATCATATGCCTATTTTGTTATTATGCCATCTATGTTCTCTTCTCTCCCTCCTTCCCCTTTTATTTTTATAGCCAGGCTACCTTGGAGCCTAGGCCTATCACTGAAATATGCAAACGAACGAAATTGGGAATCGTTGGGAATGATAAATTGGGGCATAACTTGTATTGTAAAACATGACTGGGATTAGGTGCGTAACCTATACCGTGATATAAGACTTTAATTTGGGGCATATCGTACATGATGATTTATGACTTGAGGGTAGGGGCATGAGAAACCTATGATGAATATGAATAATTGTTTGATAATGAATATGCCTAAATTTACAGTAAATAGAAACTATAACTGCACTTAGACACGAGGTTAGATTGCACTTGTGGTAGAAGACTGCCCGGAACCGCCCGACAAATCTAGCATACACGAGTGGTTAATTTAATGTGAGGGGTCTAATGTGTAAATGTACATGTAAGTCTGCCTGGAACCGCCCGACATATCTAGCATCCACAAGTAGTCGACTTAATGTGAGGGGTCTGGTGCATTAACATACATGAACGAGAAATGATAATAACTTGTTAACCTGTAATAATTAACCTTTTTGAACCTGTAGGGGTTATATGAACCTGTTAAATTGTGTAAGGGTTAAGTAAGCTTGTTTGAATCAATTGGGGGTTAAGTAAATCTGTTTAAATCTGTGGGGGGTTATACGAACCCGACAAACTTAGCCTGTTTTATATGTTAGGTTATGCAGGCTTGTTAATCTGTTAGGCATAACCTATCAAAATACTAGTAGTGGGGATGCAAGCCTAAGGGGTGACTTGTATCATATGTGCGAGGGACCGTATCAGTCAGTAACCTATACTGGTATCCAAAGGGGGGCCCCGAACTAGGTAGGAGTCAGGGTACGCTTATTGAGTTGATTATAAGAGGTCCATATGGGTGGAGGTGTCTGATGACGCTCTTTGATGGAGCCATGCACGTGCATGGATCTGCTTGCCTGGGAAAATATGACGCTATAACACCAGTAGATATGATTGTGCCTATCGGGAAAAGGGGTTGCCACTTTAGGAAGTGATACATCATACTGTAGGGCCAGCACATGGTATCTTCAGGATAGGGAGCCGATCAATTGGAGTAGTAACTAGGGTACATCTAGTCCTGCCTGTTTAGGAGCCTGTTATTATCGTTTAGGGTAATAGCTGTTATTTCTGTTGGGTGCCTATTATTATAGTTGGGGGTAAAATCCGTCACTAGAAGTACACCTAAGTCTACCATTCTGTTACTGATGGGATCATTCTGTTTCTGTTATACTAGTATTGGTGCAGAGAAAAGTATTTGGGAAGCGTAATCTATTCTGTTCTGTTTATGTTGCTTATCCGGCTCAGTCTATTATACATGCCTTATGATACTGTTATCTCTCTCATCTAGTTTATATGCATGTCATGATGATTTTACTTATTTATATGCTAAAACTAACTGGACTCACTGGACTTATGTCTGACCCGTTTTGTTTCCTTTTCTCTCTCTTCCTTTTGCCTCCCAGGTTCTTAGGTTAGGAATACTCAGGCTTGATTAGTATTCTCTCTTCTATTTCCACTTGGAGCTTCTTTGATGTACCACTTTGATTACTTATCTACCTTGCTATGGATATTTTTGGGGACTATGATTTTATTTTACTATACTCTGATGATTTTAGTACAAGGCAGATATTTTAATTTGATGTAATGGGTTTTCTGTATTTCAGACTTATATTGTAACTGGAGTTTGGACCACGATGTTTTCTATTTGAAGAATAAAGTTTTAAATTCTGTTGTTATTTTATATCTGTCTTGTGATGTTTCTGTTTCTGTTTACCTACAACGCTTCACGGAACTTAATGCATTCTGATAAAGAGTGACATTAATGGACGTGCGGTGTCACACATATCTACTTATCATTGATTTAACTTGCATAAGACCTTTTAGTCTTGATCCGAGGGTTTTGTCTTTTCATTTCGCTTGGCACAATCTGAGCTTTTTTAGGTATTGAAGATTATTATTATGGAGGGAAAAGATGAAATTTGGTATATCATTTATTATTATTACTGCATCATGTTGTTCTATTGCATTTTTTATTTATCTATCGGATGTATAAATCAAATATGGTATAAGTGTAACCCAATGTATTTTTATAGACAGATTTTTAAACTTCTTATTTGATTATTATATTTTATCATTCCGCAACAAGATTCTGTGTTTTGTCCCTTCCATGATATTCATTTTTTACCCTATAACATTCCTCCCTCTTTAACAATTTGTGCTGGACATATGTGGATTATTTTTGACTTGAATCGGTCTAAAAGGTTGGTCGTTACATGTTAGTTGGGTTGGAATACTACTGTATCTCTTATATCCCGTGGGAATAGAATGAAAAAGCTAACTCATTGGCAAAGTTAGCCGGCTTGGAGAATCCAATACAGACGAGGTTGGTCCTAATAGAACATTTACTATATCAAGCATAGATTAAATGGAGGTCGATTGGGCGCTGGATGTCGAACCGAGGAGGGAACCATGGATGACTCCTTTCAAGAACTTCCTTCTACACGGAACCCAACTTGAATGGAAGAATGAGAAGCATGCTCTTCTATGTCAAGCTTCAAGATATATCCCTAGAAAGACACGTTGTATAAAAAAGGGTTCCTCGTCCCTTGCTCTGGTGTGTAGCTCACGATGACACCAGGAGAGTACTGCAAGAAGTGCACAAAGGCGAATGTGGCGATCATGCTGAAAGGCAAACTTTAGAAAACAAGATACTCCGACACAGCTAACTTTGGCCTACCGTCTACTGGGACACTGCTGATTACCTATGATGTTGCAACAAATGCCAGAGGTTTGCCAAGATTCCAATAGCTTAACCTACCTAACTCACCTAGATGGTCAGTCCTTAGCCTTTCGCGATGTGGGAGTACACATCATCGGCGGTCTTTCGATATCCAAGGGTGGAGAGAGGTACATGAACGTGGCGATCGACTATTTCACGATGTGAGCTAAAGATGTACCACTGAACGCAATCTCGACAAAGCGGGTGATCAATTTCATCGTTAGAAACATCATATGTCGATTTTGACTCCTTAGGACCATCATAAGTGATAATTGGACCCAATTAAATTGCTCAGAGTTCAAATCGACATCATCGCATCGAGAAGAGATATACAACATATGATTACCCACAATCAAACTGACAAGATGAAGCTGTAAATAAGATTATAGAGTCCATTTTGAAGAAGTAATTAGAGAAGGCTTAGATGCAAATGGGTCGACAAGCTTCCACTAGCCCTTTTCGCATATCGAACGACCCATAAGTCAGTGGCTTGCCAGACTCCATTTGCATTGCTCCATATAAGGCGTAGCGTAAACCACAGTGCAATACAAAAATTTTCCAAACCAAACAGCAAAAATTGTATGGCAAACCGGACGAGCCCTCTCTCTCTAAAGAAAATACCCCAAACGGAACCGACCCACAATAAGACAGTTTGGCTGTGGTTTAAACAGTTGACACAACCATATTAAACCAAACCGAATATCTACGTTAGTAATCTTATGATAAAAATATAACTAACTCCTATATTTTTTTTTTATATTAATGATGTTTATTTTATTTTCAGCTTATGCTGTTATTATATTAATAATAACCGTTATCGCAAAGGAAAATTTTATAGTTTCAGTATAATAGTTTTCATATCGGATAATGCTAATTATAATCTTATTTGAGTTATCATATTTAATATTTATGCATTAATTAACGTTGATGTCTGGCTAATGTACTAAAATAATTTCACTTCTCATTAAATATAAAACTGAAGTATTCATACAGGTTGATGATAATCTTTCAGTTTAGGACAACATTGTGTGCTTTAACCTTTAAGTGACACAATGCACACAATCGTAAATTGATTGTTGATCAAAAGAAATTCTCTTATTTCATATTTAATACAGTTCAAATTGGTCTGAACCAAAATCGGATGGTACTATAAAAAAAATGGAACCGAAATCGTATCGTTTGAATGGTTAGTATAATGGTTTGTATTTTTGATCAACTGTTTGATGCGGTGTGGAAGCAGTTTGGGCTCCAAACTGCACAAGACCAAACCTCACCTACCCCTAATCCTTTGGCTCTGAAGCAGACATACCAGTAGAGTCTGATGTCCCCTCTCATCGAACTTCATACTATAATCCTTTGACTAACGAAGAGCTTCTTTTAGAATCACCCGACATAATCAACGAGAAGAGAGAGAAGGCCAACTTGCGAGTTGCCGCACATAGACATTAGGTCGTTCGATACTACAACACGAAGGTTCGGCCTAGAACCTTTGAACTTGACGAACTTGTCTTAAAGCGTCTCTTTCCTAGCCCTGTCCACATGGGCCCAAAACAGGTAGGGCTTTACTTCATCCATTATACTTGAAAATGGAGCTTTCAGGTAAATGATAGTTAATGGCGATCAATTCCCGAGAGAATGGAATGCAAAGCATCCACAACATTATTTTACATAAACTTTTATTTCTGTTATCTTTCTAAATAGCATTTTATGTCCAAGCTATGTAATTAGGCAAAACTCGCCAAGTACCACTGTGTTATAAATAAAGGCTCCTTCCGTGCTCTGTGTATAATTATATGGCTAAGTGTTGTGATTCGATTAGCCTACACCAAGATTCGAACGAAGAGAATGAATAATTCCCAAACGATGTTCGCTTGCTCATGTTTCAACAAGCTTACTCAATTCCGTGATTAACTGGATAAGATTTAACAAAATTCGAGCATAACTTAGATGCTCAATAAGGTGATCCTCACTTTAGAGACTAGAGCAAAGAAACTACGTCCAAGCAAATGTGTAACGACCATTTTCACATCTAACTCTAACTCTCAATAACTTGAGAGAGAGAGAGAGAGTGAGTATAAAAAGATCGAGTTAGAATTAACGGCACGCCACGACTTAGACCTCTTAACCCACAACTTTAATCTCACTAATGACGAGAAATCATAAAGCTTAAGGACTAGACGTCTAATGCTGTAATTTTGCCTTACTAGGACTGGGGGCATAATTGTAGGCAAAAAAATTAACCTCAAATACGCCTTAGATATGGAGTGTGACTCGAAGTTAGTTGTGGGCATACATACTGCATCTGGACTAATGCTTAAGTGTAATGTGACATATTCGCATGTACGTTAAATGGAAAGCGATGTAAAATTGCAAGAAAAAAGATGATTTTATTCACAATACAAAATACAGGTTTCAACGTCAAAAGCAAGGGCGCACTCGCACAAAATATTACGGGACAACAAAACAAGGATTACAATGGTAATAAGACTAATTTCTTGGCTTTTTCTTTGTTTGCTCCTACTTAGACTCTTTCAAGATGTGCTTCTGGGGTTTGTCACTGGAAGACTCTTCCACCCCAACCACGAGTTGAACATTTTCCTTTTTGACTTCCTCTCTCTTAGAAGGCTTTACTTCCTCGGTTGGCACACCCACCTTTGGCACTGCTTGATGCGAACCATCGGGAGGAAGGATAACCTGCAAGGGATCGATTAAGATAGGCCCTGATTCGACCTTGACTTCAAGAAGCTTCCCTCCTTGCAAAGCCTCTAGTTCTTCCATGCTCAACGCACCTTTCTTCCCGGATCCCTTGGTGTAGAGAACGTCATCATCACCTTCGACATGGGACTCTTTTCCATCCATATTTTTTAGAGTGTCTATCATCCCTTCCTCCTTGGCTGGATCATCAGTAAGGGGCACCTAGACTTTGTCTGCAACTTTAATCTATACTTAGGAGCCAATTTAGTTTGCGTTGTTCCTAAAGCAAGAAGAGAAATAATTATTAGTCCCGTGAGAAAATAGATATCCCAGTTGGTAATCCCACAGCCCGGTTACATGCTATAATAACTTTCTCAAGCTTGGAAAAAAGTAGAGAAATACCTTCGGAGGAGCCATAGCCAGAAGTTACAGGGGTTTTCGTCTTAGGAATTTAAGATAACAGCCTATGTGAACCGAAGCCTAATTCATTTGGATCATACTCCTCCACTCTCTCGAATCTCTAAGCTGCGGTGGGCGGGACAGTGACTTGTCCCTCAGGCGAATCTGCAACATGAATGGGTTGGCAACTTGAGTGTCAGATATAGTAACACCCTTTACCATGCTAGAACCCTGTAACGGCCCTGGGGATTTTTGACCCTGAAAATCGACATAAATACCATGTCAATTATTCAAGTATCGAAAATAATAGAAAGAAGTTAGAGGGTGAGAAATAGGAAGAAAGATAATTAGAACAGAAGAAGAATTAGCAGAACGGAATCAGAGTAAACACGAATCTCATAGCAGAACGAATAAAATATAATATCATATATCATAATTTTGAAATATAAACCTGTATTGTATATACATACCATATCAGAGT
>JASFAX010005096.1:0-37278 GCA_030737875.1 Allium sativum | reverse complement strand
TGATTATTGTTGCACTGAGTCGAGATAGTCCACGTGGCTACTTCTCAGTTGCTATACAGTATACTGATTGGCAAGGCAGTGTACACGTGTACATATATACATGTGTGTATATGAAGCCATCAGACAAAATTCTTGTCCCTACACTGTGATATGTATATACGCACTGTCTACCTTGTGGTATTTACAGTGAATCACTGTGAATATCACAAGCTGTCTAGACACAGTTGGATGGTTTAATACATCAGATCAAGTCAGAAAAATGATGAGAAACACACCAGAATTCTGACGCAAATAAATTTTAAAAATAAGAAAAAATATTTGCTAGAATATGTAAAATTATTTCTGTTCAAGATTATTGTGTGTGTGTGTTTCTGTATGTGACAGGTGTGGACATCTGGACTGACTTAAAGCTGTGAAGGCAGAAGACAGAAGATTGAAGACAAAAACAGTGTTAGTGAGTGTATGCTAGTGTAAACTGAGTGTATGAGTGAATCCGTAGTGAGGAGCAGTGTATGAAAAAGAACGTGTATAATGAAATGAAATGTACTGTAATGAATATCAGTGAAATGTATAAATAGTGGAGTTGTAAAGCCGTACTATTTGAAAGTTGAAATAAAATATTATATTTAATAAAATACTATTTGTGAAATGACTCAAACTTCCTCGTAAAGGAAAGCCCGGATTGAGTTGAGAATAATACTCATCAGAACAAAAACATTAGAACATTTCATTGCTATTACAACAATTACATCAAAGTACAAGAATATTTCAGAGTATGAATAAATATTACACATTTGAAATGCAATAATATCAGAGATTTAAAAAAAATTACATAGCAGCGGAAAACAATACAAAAGTATAGTGTGTAGCGGAAAATAACAACTGAAACAACTGAAAGAGAAATACGGATACAAAGCTTTCCGAATATAGCTCCAGCTGTAATCCAGGATCATGTGAAAATAAATATCTGCGAAAACCAAAACTACTGACTGCCCGTATGGAAAATATCGGCACCCAGAGTTTAGGTAGAAACAATAAACTCCGAGTCAGTCATGGGACTGGTGTGAGAACTAAAACAGTTATTAAATCTTAAATTTAAAAGTTGGGAAATCATGGGACCACGCCGTATAACACGGAACAGGTTTACTCCACATGAATCTTAGTTTAAAAAAGATAACGCAATGCTTTTTGAAAAATGAAGCTATTATAAGACTCAGGTCCCATCACACAATGCAACGCAGTTTTCCCTTATAATAGCCAAACATGCTTGGTACATTTAAAACAAATAATTTTGATATTACTATAAGTGTATAGTGTCGAAACAATTTCAAATATAAATGTATCAATCATAGACGGCATGGGTACCATATATCATGTCGCCATACTAGTTTTGCAATCAAAACCGCACAATGTCGTATTGGAAGTTGAATTTTCATCTTTGAACCAAGGCAAGGGATCGTCCTTCCGATTGAGACACTCTAGCCCGTGTCTTAGGATTCAGCCGCAACTGCACCTAGAGCATGCAGGGACGGTCCATACATACTTTAGTGGATTAGTAATTCCTGAACAATACGTTTTCCTACTCTATATGGCATAAAATCTAAGTCACTAGGGACTCAATATCCGAGGTACCTCGCTTTCCAACAACCACATAAGTAAAATGTCTGGGCTCCATACCATGACACCACTCCTATCTAGAAAGAAACACATGTCCTCCCTGCTGTCCTCTCCCGTTTCTGGTTCATACCGGGGTGTGAGGCTCGCGAATTAACGCTATACACAAAGCTATGCTAATTAAATTTGTGCTTTGATCATCATCCACAAGACTCTGCTTTTCAACAAAAGCCTTGATCATTTGCATCTTGACATGCCACAATGACAATTCACGCCATACAAATGATATCTATCAATATATAACCTCTAAGCTCGTACGTCTCAGGAAATGGTGTTAAGCAAGTGAATAAATTCTCCGCCACCAAACAGATATATGTTTAATAGAAATCAATAAATACAGAATGAAATCCAATGTCAGACACACATCCATTTACAAGTCCGTTCTGGGTCTGAACGAAACCAGAGGCACCTTATTCCTCGTCCCATATGTCCAATACAGGAGAGAGGTCCCCTCATATCCGTCGATCTCTAAGTACGTCTGGACGATCACCACTTATTACCTTGTCTTGGGTGTACAGACCAATCAAGACATCAGTAATCATCCAAACGATGTGAAGATCTCCGGTCTTCAACTACCGTCTTCATCTTCGACTTTTAAATGTCGTAGTAATTATCCAGAATGGGTTAAACCCGGTCTTTTCGAATAACTTGCATATTTTATAATCAATAATCAAGTGATATAAAAACACATCATACACCTCATTCCAATTCAGAATATTCTTTTATTAAAATATATTCACATTATTAAGGAAATGTTTCCATTAATTTTATCAAAGATAAATTCTTTTAAATTTATTCTTTAATCTTCCATTGGATTTCCATATCAAAATATTTTATTTTATCCTTTTACAATCCTAAACCAAATTAAGGTTTATCGACTAGTCGGGATTAGCGAACTTTACAAAAGTAATCATTTATTTAATAATCTCAATCCCAACCTATTCATCCCATGGAGCAGAACAGGTAGTACTCCATATCTAACACCCACTACGTTATTGGTAAATTTAATTACCATTTCTCGTTCAAATATAATTAAAGATTTAACTATCGTATGGAGTAAAACTGGTGGTACTCCATTCTCGATCATTTCATGAATTCGATAAATTTAATTATCTTATTGCCATTTCAATCAAATTAAAAATTTATTAAAACTCCAACCTTAGTTTTAATATCGAAAATCATTACGTTATGATTATTGAATTTTAAGAAATTACTCTTGTCTTTAACTGGTTTAAAGAACCAATGTAATTTAAAACACCGTTCACGATAAACCTAAAATCACATTCCATTAATTAAGGAATCTTCATGGAAAACAGATTAATATATAATCGATATCAATTTCCGTATCCGACTAATAACATAAACGGAATAATGGCAAAGCCTTTTAAATTCCATATATAGTAACAGTCTTATTCCACAGAAGCTTACTTCGATTATTACCAAATCGAATTCCATTCCATTCCAATTTATTTAATTAAATTGGAAAACTTTACTTTGGAAAATGTCCATTAAATCTTAGTTAAAAGATTTATAAATTCCAAATCATATTCTCACTGTTAATTGGGTTAAAGAACAAATGTCATTTAAAACACCGTTCAAGATAAACCCAAAAATCCAATTTCAATTCAGTTCCAATTAAATATTAATTAATTGGTAAACTTCTCTCTAAATCTTAATTAAAGATTTATTCTTTTCTCGATTGGGTTTAAGAACAGTGTTAATGAAGACACCATTCACGACAAACCCAAAATCCAATTTAATATTAAATACAAGACTTCGAATAGAAATTATATCGGCTTATATTCAATACCAAATTCTGAAACCAATAAATATCGTTTTGGGAATAACGATATATATATATATATATATCTTCGAAATTCCCCAACGATATCGGTATAATCACGGAATCCAACATCGAAATATTCCGAAGATGGTTTCCAATCAAACCCATTGCAATTCCTATATTGGAAATTCTGGTTATATTAAAACCCATTCTCAATCCAATTTATTTATTTTAAAATAATTGGATTATAATTCTGGTTAATGACTAGTTCATTTCGATAAAAATATATTTTTATCTTTTCAAATATGGAATTTTTCATTCCAATTCTTTCCAAATCATTTATTATGATTTTACGCAAGTTATTAATATTTTTAATAATTTTATAAAGGCCCTTTCAGTCGATTTCCTTAAATGGTCATCGAACTGCACTTACGGCGACCTTTTCCAAATTTCATTTGGACATAATTCCAAATCGAACCATTAGATTTCAAATTTCTTATATTCGTTGGAAAGCTCTTTTCGATACAAACCCAACGGTTACATTTTTAGGAGAATCCGATGGTCAGATCTCCCGTTACATCAATTTGAAGTTAATGGTCGAAATTCGTGAATGGTCGCTTCGCGGCGCATTCTATTTAGGCCATTAAATATATATAATATATATTATATATATTTCGTTGGTTTCCATTTAAAACGTATTTTTATAAATCGTTTATAAATTCGTTTTAAAACGATTTTAACTTCCTTTTCAATTTTTAATCAAAATTGAATATTCTATATCTTTATCATATTAAAATAATAATATTTTCAAAATATTAAATTTTGAAATCACTTCTTTTCGATATTCATTATAAAATGACTAAAATCGATATAGAAATCCGTTCGAGTAAAAATAGCGTTTTCTACTTAACTCGGCTTCACATATTTCAATATTTTTGTGTCCATCCAAAATCTGATACCAAAATCATCATTTTATTCTTCATCGAATATTATTTTAAAATATTCGTTATTTTAAAATATTCTTTATTTCTAAAACATTCTTTATTTTGAAACATTCTTTATTTTAAAACATATTCTTTCTGAATCGGAATGCGACTCAATCAATTACCATATAATTTCAGTTTTATGGATTTCGTACATCGCATGTATTCAACAATAATGATAAATAATCATGAAACAGTCCATTCACAACCAGAGTGAAATTTACAACTATGTGAGCATTAAAATAAATAAATAACGCTCATCACAGCCTGTCAATCCATCGATTGACATACAACTAAATCTTGGGAATAGTGTATGTCAAATATCATTCCAATACCCGTGTGGGGTTTTCAAACAACAACAGTTTATTTATTTGTGCAGTTGGGCGATGTGTAAAATTTATCATCCCAATCCATATTATATAAATGGGTGTACATAAACAAATCGTCCGATTTGTAAAGGAATATTTATTTTCATTTCAGGAGAATTTTATGTCGTTCATATATATATATATACATTAAAAATTGTATTTTTAACGATAAAATATTTTATTCAACACTTGAATATTTTATTTTGTTCATTTATACAATAAAAATGATATTTTTATGGTTCAAACATTTTATTCAACACATGAATACAATACAGCCAACATACACAATTCAATCCAAAAAAACAACCATGGTTTATACAATAAATAGTGTCGGGTGCTGCTAAGCACCGTCTGCAACCTAGTATATATTTAACTGTAAAATGGTTTGAGTGAGAAAGAGTTCTCACCTTTGGTTTTCGCTCCTTCAGTTTTTATTTGAAGATTTCTGTTCGAATTTGAATTTGCTCCTTTTCTGATCTAGTCAGTTCCATATTGTAGCATTCGCCGCCACGATCGCAACGCAACTGAAATCACTGGATTTCGACCTCGTCTAAAATAATATTGCATTTCTAAGTTAATACAAAGATTAACACTTAATTAATTTGAACCAATTCAAACCGAAAATAACACCCACCTCCATTTCACGTGACCTCCCCCTTCTTCTTCAAACACGCTTCTTGTAACGACCTGCCCATTTGACCGTCTCAAGTCGGTAATTAAACCAACTCGAACTGTTCAAAATGACAGATTGTTATTGCTTATGAAGTTGAAATATAAATCATCACAGAATCACAGGCACAGAACACAGAGTATCTCGCAGTGGAAGTAAATATTGCAAATTCCTTTAAATTTACAAAATATCAGAGTATAGAAATATACATACAGCGGAAGAATAAATATTGAATCATATAGGTATTCGATGATGGGCACAACAGAATATGACGTGGTAGATGAACGGCTGGATCTCGACAAATCTCTAGCTCTAACAGATATCTACAAGCTGAAATCCTCGGTCTGACCCAAGCAATTGCAAGAATAAACAACAAAGTACTCGAGTCAGGACTAACATCCTCATATAAGTGAGTTAAATCGAATGAAGTGTTAACTGAAATGTACAGTAACTTAGAGGATGTTTGGGATTCCCGTCCTCTAAGGATCCGTGGAAATAATAAATGTAAAATAATACGCTATTATTGTAATGTCTATTCAGTAAAGTAAATATACTGAAAATAGCGTAAGCGGGATTACCATATTACCCTTACGCAGTTTATAAGCATCACAGTCTATACAGTACCGTAAATTCCCCGCACTGGTGTTATCAGAGGGCACTCCATAGAAAGCAACACTAAATCAAAATCGTACGGGGCTCGTATGGAATAAATATGACAAGGCACACGAGGAAATGCCCAGGGTAGGATTCTACCAGTTGCACTCCCGGACCGGTGGTAACGCATAGCCGCAACTACCGCCCACCTCGGAACACACTCCCAAATCAAAGGGTGGCCACCAATCAATCACAATAGTAAGATATGGTATCGAAGAAGTATGTCCGATATGAGGTGCGACCTCAATTAGTCACGGTATAGCTCCTGTTTTAGTCATTTTAATTATGACCCGAAGGTCAAGGCCAATTCTTCATCGTTCGCCTTCTTCGATCCAGTGGTCTCTTCCAAGCCATCATGTTGTCGTTCCGATACTCCATCACGTATACAGTTGTTAAAGTGGTATCGGCATTGACAGAGAGTATGCCACTTACCGACTCCGGTCTCTTTAACAACCGACGCTTACATTTCCTCACACCATGGCCATTAGATTTGAAAACATATTTCAAATATCACGAATCGCTTCATTTCAAGTTTTGCCCCAAAATCTATTATCCCAAATCATTTACAAATGGTTCGATTAGGATTATAAACCAATATTCACCCTTGGATTCATTAAACTGGATTTGACATAAGTTTATTAAAATAAATATATTTTAGAAAAGTTAAGTTTTGAAAATTATATATATATATATGTTAATTTGTCAAATAAGGTATAAATATAATATTGGAAAACTAGTTCAACATTCATATAATTGAAGTAATCAAATCATTTTATAAAGGAATACTTATAAAACCAAGTGATGCGGAAAATTACTTTCATGAACTCTTAATCCAATCCAATTCTAAATACATGTCTTATGATTTTCTTTCCCACTAGAATTCATATATAAAAAAACCAATTCTTTTGATTTGGTCCAATTTCAACATTTTGTCATCAGAATGATTCTTGAGTCATTATTTAACTTGAAATTCCCATACTATCAATAAGTTCCCAAACCATTTTCCCGTTAGCTTTGAATCAAAATCCTTTGTATGTATTCACATGGCAAACATTCTTTTGACAAATTATATCTTTGAATATGTTTGGAAAAATATTTATCAAAGCTTTGCAATTTTTTTTATATTCAATCATTTAATTCAAAAATCGTCACATTACTAAATTCAATATGTGCACATAAAAGGATGAAGAACTTGTATAAATAAATTAATATTTGCAAAAATCACTTTAAAATTTATTTGAATACAAATGGAATTTTCTTGCATAATTCAATTAAGATTTGAACAAAATTTCTTTAACTTCCTTTAGGCTATAAAGAAGTTTCATTTAAATCTTTCTACTTATGAAATCGATGAAATACTTTATTTTATTGACCACGGTGTCTATATGAAATTTTCTATCCTATGGTCAAGTGGTACGAATATTTATCATTTCAATCCGTTCATTAACATATTCGAATCCCGAGTATGTATCATTTCAACCCGCATCCCAAATCGATTCGAATACTCAAGGAAACTTGCATGGTGAGGAAACTAAACATAGCATGTCAAACATACAACCATAGTGTCATATGAAATAACAGTGTGTGTCGCACGTGCACAACCACGAAGCAAACAAAACTAAAACAACCTAACATTTCATTCAACATCTTAATCTTTAATTCACTTCATAAAAACATTGTCTGTGAGTGAGGAATACTCACCTTTCGAGCGAAGAAGACAAACATAAAGCTGACGACAAAGCTGGAGTGAGTGCGATATCCTACATAATGACTTCACCCGATTCATATACACATACACGCATGTATATGTGTAAGCACGACAACACTCAAATTTGATTGTGGAGCCTAGGCTTCAACAGTAGTGACCAGCCGATAGTCTACTAAACCAGTACCCGAAACTAGTCCCAATCATTTTCAGCGCCCTTTCATGCATTTATTCGAGCACCAGAGATGCATTCTGCTACTAACTCCATCCTACAGCCGATGGGCTCGGAGATAGCTCGGCGGTGAAAGTTGGAAGCCTTACAGATTAATAATACATACACGTATACGTATTTAAAGTATATAGCGCATATGTGTATATCATAGCAAAAGAGAAGGAGCGTTGAACCCTCACAGCATCTGAAAGGAACTTAGACCGCGATGAAGGTTGCGACCCTAGAGGTGGAGCTGACCCGCGTTTTGGAATATGGCAGTCGACGAACAGGGTTGAAGGAGGAAAGATTTCAGATATGGTCTTGGCCTAAGGTTGCAACATCGACAGTTTCCAGGACTTTAGGGTTCGAATTAGTGGAAAAAGGAGGGAGTTATGACCACCACTAGGCAAGAGGGGTTCGATGGTCCCGCGGTGCCCCTATCAAACGTTGCCAAGTGGAGCGGCAGTCTGGTAGAATTGGTCAGAGCGTGTCTCGAGGTGGAAGAGAACGAATTCGACGCCGATGGGGAAGGAGGCGTCGACGTTCGCATACAGTGGTCGCCGTTGGTGGTGCTCGGTGGAGCATGACAGGCTTCGGTCATTCTGATTTTGTGGAGAACGATTTCCTTCTTTCCCTAAACTAAAGTCGATTTAGCTTTGGAGGGTTTGGGCTTGGATCCAGAATTGTTTTTGAACAGGAGCAAAATATATTCAACTTCTAGCATCCGATTTTTGACTTAAGGGAGTTCAGAATTTATTCTTTATTCGAGAAAGGAGATGTACAGGAAAGGAGAAACACTTGTTTTGCCGTGAACGAAGAGAAAAGAGGCACGGATTATATAATGTTGGAGCTGCCGACAGAAGGAGATTTGGAAATCCTCTACAGTTCAAAAATCTGACAGAGGAAGATATCGAATCTCTGGGCACTGTTTCAAATCTTCATAAGTGGCAGAGCAAGATTTTAGATCCGCTGCCATGTCTTTAGCAAGATATTATCAGATATGGTTTGCAGTAAACCTTGGGCTGCATTGCGTGAGTGGTTTGAATGTTGCTGAGCAGAGGGGTATAAGTGAATGCACAACGTTATTTGGTTTCAATGAATTTAAACCTAAACCATTTTACAAACCAAGGAATAAAAATATGTCTAATGCATTCGTCACTTATTGGTTTAATCACTATATATATATATATATATATATATATATATATATATACACACACACACACATACCGTTAACAAATTTGAAATCCACTAACTTTACAAATTTATTATTGCGATTCTATATTTAACGCCTCGTTTTTTTTTTCTTTTCACAAATTATAATTTCTTCTGAAATATAAGATTTTTATCTTAAGAAGCAAAATTATGTACCATGTCTAAATTTCGTATATTCAAAGAAATCAAATTAATGAATACGGTAATGACGCTTGTTCTTCATAACGTTCACAACAAAAGAACTCCAACGTATTCATTTTAGTTAATAACGTAATTCACGTCGGCTTGATCAACTTTCTTATAAAGGTAAAAGAATTACACGTTAAAACCAAACTAGTCCACTTCGTTAATTTGGCAATATGTTTACAAAATAAAGAATCCGTATTTAAAATTCCATTGGATAACATCCTAAATTCAACATCGAAATATACCCATCCGTTTTAATGTACAATTTAAATAAATGTATATTCTAAAATGTCAAAATTACCGGTTCGTTACAGCCTCCCACACTTAGCGCTTTTCGTCCTCGAAAAGGAAACGTCATATGAATATTACAAGTACTTAGTTTAAAACTTGTTAGGGAGAAAATAAGTTATAGAATTTATTTTTTTAAACTCAAAATTTTTCTAACATCCGAAATTTACGTAAAATTTCGGCAGCACCTCTTTTGTACGGCTTGCCCGGAAAAATTTACGAAGTCAATATACTTCTCGTCAACATGACGAGGCATCCCAATATAGGGGAAATAAAACAAAATCAACCCAATGCGTTATGTAAACCGAAATACGTACCTTTTATAGCGTTTTAAAGCAATTTTGCTTATTTTCTTTGCATTTTGGACGCAAAAGCGAGCTCCACAAGCGAAGCGCACAATTGTACCTACTAAAACACTCAAACACATAGTGAGAAGTATGCAACGGTATAGAAAAATAAAATTACATAGTATAAAACAATACATGACAATTGAGTATGCATAATATAACATATGTGATTACAACAATATACAAAATCCGTTATCATCTTCCAATGCAAGTTAATTTGTTTATATTAATCTCATTTGTTGTTCATGTACATTCTTATTTCTTTTGTTCTCAAGTTATTAACCTACATTTATTTACTTCACATATTTCTTAACATGCATACTATCTGCATAATCATAAGACTATAGTATCATTAAATTGCATGTCTCATTCCTCATTTTTCTTCAATTCATTCATTTTCTTTGCTGAATACTATAATTTAAATGATTCATTAAATCCATGCAGGTCGCATTTCACTCATGTTCACCTACATTATTTTCTTACTACTTCGATTCTTATTTTAATCAGCCTCCCATCTCTAGTATTATACTACAAATCTTTTTTTTTTGCTGCTGCAATAGCGGCCCTTGCCACTGCTGCTGGTGCAGCAAACGCTGCCGCTGCTAAAAGCCGTACTGCAGCTGTTGCTGCAGCTGCTAGCGGCAACAGTCCCGCTATAGTATGTAGGTATGCGGAGCAATAATCATATTATTTATTTCTTGGGGTCATTTGCACCTTAAACCGCAAACATGTATCATTCATTGGGAAGGTTAGATTTATTATGCTTCCTTGCAATGCTTTTCTTTTCTTCTCTTTCCTTTTTATAAATAGATTGAACTGTCAGGAAGTAAATTAGTGAAGAGGATGTATATTTATGTACAAGTTTGAGTCCTGGCAATGAAGACCTATTTGCAGCATGGTTTATATTTCCTTTAACCTACATTCCATTTTAAACTATTATTCCCTATTTCCAATTCATCCCTATCAAATACTCAAAGTTTACTGTTCATTGCCAATGTAACTAAAACTGTTTATATTCAATTAATTAGTATTGTAACCATCATAGGTTTTTGACTGGCTGTTAATATAACTTCTCAAGGTAAATATTCCTTTAAAACAATTAGAATTGACCTTAATGAACATAAATCAATTTTCCAAATTTTCTTTCAGATTATGCTCTACACTTATCAAGTTAGTCTTTATTTATTCAACATTAATTTATATTTCACTCCTTAAATCTTAGAATGGAATTTAAAACTATTATACTTATGAGCTTTTATTTATATTATCTTTGTTTGAATAATGCTATTATTCTCCACATTCATTGTGAATTCACAAAATTAATTTGTGAGTTTGATATGGCAAACAAAACCTGAAATCTGAAATGATATCTCCACATATAAGTTCTCCTTTGAAATTAAATTCAAACTCTTAAGTTAGTTTCTATCTTACTTATCCTGTTTTTAGAGCATATAGGATTACATGCATAAAAGGAAACTTCATAGTTCCATAAATGCTCTTTGGATATATAATTTCCGACTTAAAACCAAAATCAATTTTTTTTCTTTCATTTCTGTTTTTTTTTTCAGTTTTTTTTCTTTTCAGTTTTCAGTTTTTTTTTTCAGTTTGGTTTTTAATTCACTTGAATTTTCTTCGGTTTTTCTTTTTTTTTTAATTCATTTCAGTTTTTCCCTTTTTTCTTCAGTTTTGATTTTTCTTTTCAGTTCATATTTTTTCTTTCTTTCACATTTCGGCCTGGCAAGACATTTTCCTTAGCCTTTTCTTTTCTCACTCCATGTTGACAGTTTATCCGGGACTAAGGCTTGCATATATTCGAGTACTCCTTTATTAAAATCCTTATTTTACCTTTGTAGCTGTTACAGGTTATTTTGCATATGACTGTCTTGAGTACTTACCACACCATTTGTTTCTTTGGCCAAAACTCCCAGATGACAAAGTTGTTATTTGTTGTAGTATTTGGGTCCCTTTTGTTAGTACTATCGAATTCCAGCAAACTACCCCTAACTTCGTCGCCCTAGTGCATGAGCATTGACTTCGTGGCAGCAGTAGCTGCTGCAGTCGCAGCTGCAATTACTGCTGCTTGCGGCAGCTACTAGCATCCCGGATTTTTTTTCCTCTAAGTTATTTCTTCCTCATTGTCGATTTTCTATGATTCATCAAAATTACCTTTATTTATACTCGCTTATTATGCATATCAAATTTATCTTAGTTTGGTTGATAAATTCCTGTAACTTGTAAGTATCATTCATTGTTGTAAATCTTTATATTAGTAAATTTCATCCGAGTTCCTACTTGGCTTATTTATTTTGGTTTGTATCAAATATTCCTTTCGAGTAAGATTTTAAATTTAAGAATTCACTTTACTATAGATAACAGTTCTGTTAAGTTTGACAAATTCTCATTCATTCATCCAATTTACAGAATTTCAAATGGGGTGTACTAGTTCTCTCCCTACTCGAAGTTTTTAGTTTCAATAACGAAATTAAATTGTATGCTAATTCAACTTGAAAATATAGGATGTTATCTTCAAACATACCTATGACTTCTTTGAAAAATGGCTTCTCGTTATTTCAAATTCCTTAGTTCCCTTAAATGTCGCAAGTCTAGCATATATAGACAGTAGTCTGAATTTTTCATACAGGCAAAATTTATAGTTATATTAGTATTCTACCTTATTGATTAAACCTCACTCCTAATCTCAAAATCTAATCATATGCAAAACTCTGGGTAGTAACTTAGGCAATATCTTCCTTTAAATTGGCGCCAGGTTATTACTTGAATGGAACACTAGCAGGTCCGCCGTCTTTGAAAAATACTCTCCATGCACATATATGCAGGAGTCCATGATAGTCCCATGTAATGCACTCTATAATAGCATACTAAATAGAAATAAGTTTGTTCATAAAACAATACTTCATGAGGATGTCATTTCTTACCATAATTTAAGTTCGAAACGAACATTGCTTTTTTTTTTTAAACTACCAAACAGTAATATTTGGTTTCATTAGAAATATTCATTCATAAATTCTTAAATATATTAATTTTCACACAACCACTAAATTTTATTCTTTATTCATGTGAGGAAAATAGATTATAGTTCTATATACGAATATTTTTCTGACAGTACCCTGTAAATATCAAGTTGCTATTTTAATACATTCACTCAAATCAATTCATTTTGAACTCACCTTATACTTATTTGTGAGTTTTGTCATTCCAGGTTTAATTTTATAAGTTCTGTTTGCACTCAATTTGTTATAATGTATAAATCCAAAATTTTCCAATGAAGTTTCCATACTATACGGTTATAAACTCATACTATACTTGATACCATTGGATTTTCAATACGCTCAAGTGCTTAACACTTAGTTAAGTTGTCTACTCAAGTCTTTAAATTCTCATGCCTTATTTAATTCGATTTGAGTTGAGTTGGGATATAAGCTTAGAGTTGAACAAACTAATGAATCAAATGGATTTGTCGAGGATAAGTCAAAAGTACTAAGGAAGATTCAGAACTTAGGACGTGACGAATTCTACGTTCTAAGAAGGGACAATGCAAGATCGAGACTTGCATTTGGAAGATCCAACCATAAAAGAAGCTTTCGACAAAAGGGACGAGTTCAAAGGAATCTAAAACAAGGATAGATTTTTAAAACAAGGCTAAAATTCAAATTATTTTCATATATAGAAAATCCTTTTCAAAACCCTTAAAACATTTATAATATTTTTTCAAAATACGCTCTCTCTCGGGTATGGTTCCATGACGATTTCACATATTCTAGAGTATTTCTACTCCATCTCTAATGAGTGTTTCAACCTCATAAGCTAAGTTTTGTATGAACCAAAGCTCTGATACCAACTGTAATGACCTGCCCTTTTGACCGTCTCAATTCGGTAATTAAACCAACTCGAACCATTCAAAATGACAGATTGTTATTGCTTATGAAGTTGAAATATAAATCATTACAGAATCACATGCACAGAACACGGAGTATCTCACAGCGGAAGTAAATATTGCAAATTCCTTTAAATTTACATAATATCAGAGTATAGAAATATACATACATCGGAAGAAGAAATATAGAATCATACAGGTATTCGATGATGGGCACAACATAATATGACGTGGTAGATGAACGGCTGGATCTCCACAAATCTCAAGCTCTAACAGATATCTACAAGCTGAAATCCTCGGTCTGACCCGAGAAATTGCAAGAATAAACAACAATGTACTCGAGTCAGGACTAACATCCTCGTATAAGTGAGTTAAATTGAATGAAGTGTTAATTGAAATGTACAGTAACTTAGAGGATGTTTGGGATTCCCGTCCTCTAAGGATCCGTGGAAATAATAAATGTAAAATAATACGCTATTATTGTAATGTCTATTCAGTAAAGTAAATATACTTAAAATAGCGTAAGCGGGATTATCATATTACCCTTACGCAGTTTATAAGCATCACAGTCTATACAGTACCGTAAATTCCCCGCACTGGTGCTATCAGAGGGCACTCCATAGAAAGCAACACTAAATCAAAATCGTACAGGACTTAAATGGAATAAATATGACAAGGCACACGAGGCAATGCCTCGGGTAGTAATCTACAAGGTGCACTCCCGGACCGGTGGTAACGCATAGCCGCAACTACCGCCCACCTCGGAACACACTCCCAAATCAAAGGGTGGCCACCAATCAATCACAATAGTAAGATATGGTATCGAAGGAGCATGTCTGATATGAGGTGCGACCTCAATTAGTCACGGTATAGCTCCTGTTTTAGTCCTTTTAATTATGACCCGAAGGTCAAGGCCAATTCGTCATCTTTCGCCTTCTTCGATCCAGTGGTCTCTTCCAAGCCATCATGTTGTCGTTCCGATACTCCATCACGTATACAGTTGTTAAAGTGGTATCGGCACTGACAGAGAGTATGCCACTTACCGACTCCGGTCTCTTTAACAACTGACGCTTACATTTCCTCACACCGTGGCCATTAGATTTGAAAACATATTTCAAATATCACGAATCGCTTCATTTCAAGTTTTTCCCCAAAATTTATTATCCCAAATCATTTACATATGGTTCGATTAGGATCATAAACCAATATTCACCCTTGGATTCATTAAACTGGATTGGACATAAGTTTATTAAAAAAAATATATTTTAGAAAAGTTAAGTTTTGAAAATTATATATATATGTTAATTTGTCAAATAAGGTATAAATATAATATTGGAAAACTAGTTCAACATTCAGATAGTTGAAGTAATCAAATCATTTTATAAAGGAATACATATAAAACCAAGTGATGCGGAAAATTACTTTCATGAACTCTTAATCCAATCCAATTCTAAATACATGTCTTACGATTTTCTTTCCCACTAGAATTCATATATAAAAAAACCAATTCTTTTTATTTGGTCCAATTTCAACATTTTGTCGTCAAAACGATTCTTGAGTCATTATTTAACTTGAAATTCCCATACTATCAATAAGTTCCCAAACCATTTTCCCGTTAGCTTTGAATCAAAATCCTTTGTATGTATTCACATGGCAAACATTCTTTTGACAAATTATATCTTTGAATATGTTTGGAAAAATATTTATCAAAGCTTTGCATATTTTTTTATATTCAATCATTTAATTCAAAAATCGTCACATTACTAAATTCAATATGTGCACATAAATGTATGAAGAACTTGTATAAATAAATTAGTACTTGCAAAAATCACTTTAAAATTTATTTGAATACAAATGGAATTTTCTTGCATAATTCAATTAAGATTTGAACAAAATTTCTTTAACTTCCTTTAGGCTATAAAGAAGTTTCATTTAAATCTTTCTACTTACGAAATCGATGAAATACTTTATTTTATTGACCACGGTGTCTATATGAAATTTTCTATCCTGGTCAAGTGGTACGGATATTTATCATTTCAATCCGTTCATTAACATATTCGAATCCCAGGTATGTATCATTTCAACCCGCATCACAAATCAGTTCGAATACACAAGGAAACTTGCATGGTGAGGAAACTAAACATAGCATGTCAAACATATAACCATAGTGTCATATGAAATAACAGTGTGTGTCGCACGTGCACAACCATGAAGAAAACAAATCTAAAACAACCTAACATTTCGTTCAACGTCTCAATCTTTAATTGACTTCATAAAAACATTAGTCTGTGAGTGAGGAATACTCACCTTTCGAGCGAAGAAGACAAACATAAAGCTGACAACAAAGCTGGAGTGAGTGCGATATCCTACATAATCACTTCACCCGATTCATATACACATACACGCATGTATATGTGTAAGCACAACAACACTCAAATTTGATTATGGAGCCTAGGCTTCAATAGTAGTGACCAGCCGATAGTCTACTAAACCACTACCCAAAACCAGTTCCAATCATTTTCAGCGCCCTTTCATGCATTTATTCGAGCACCAGAGATGCATTCTGCTACTAACTCCATCCTACAGCCGATGGGCTCGGAGATAGCTCGGCGGTGAAAGCTGGAAGCCTTACAGATTAATAATACATACACGTATACGTACTTAAAGTATATAGCGCATATGTGTATATCATATCAAAAGAGAAGGAGTGTTGAACACTCACAGCATCTGAAAGGAACTCAGACCGCGATGAAGGTTGCGACCCCAAAGGTGGAGCTGACCTGCGTTCTAGAAGATGGTAGTCGACGAACAGGGTTGAAGGAGGAAAGATTTCAGATATGGTCTTGGCCTAAGGTTGCAACATCGACAGTTTCCAGGCCTTTAGGGTTCGAATTAATGGAAGGAGGAGGGAGTTACGACCACCACCAGGCAAGAGGGTTTCGATGGTCCCGCGGTGCCCCTACCAAACGTTGCCAAGTGGAGCGGCAGTCTGGTAGAATTAGTCAGAGCGTGTCTCGAGGTGGAAGAGAACGAATTCGACGCCGATGGGGAAGGAGGCACCGACGTTCGCATATAGTGGTCGCCGATGGTGGTGCTCGGTGGAGCATGACAGGCTTCGGTCATTCTGATTTTGTGGAGAACGATTTCCTTCTTTCCCTAAACTAAAGTCGATTTAGCTTTGGAGGGTTTGGGCTTGGATCCAGAATTCATTTTTGAACAGGAGAAAAATATATTCAACTTCTAGCATCCGATTTATGACTTAAGGGAGTTCATAATTTATTCTTTATTCGAGAAAGGAGACGTACAGGAAAGGAGAAACACTTGTTTTTCCGTGAACAAAGAGAAAAGAGGCGCGGATTATATAACGTTGGAGCTGCCGACAGAAGGAGATTTGGAAATCCTCTACAGTTCAAAAATCTGACAGAGGAAGATATCAAATCTCTGGACACTGTTTAAAATCTTCATAAGTGACAGAGCAGGATTTTAGATCCGCTGCCATATCTTTAGCAAGATATTATCAGATATGGTTTGCAGTAAACCTTTGGCTGCATTGCGTGAGTGGTTTGAATGTTGCTGAGCAGAGGGGTATAAGTGAATGCACAATGTTATTTGGTTTCAATGAATTTAAACCTAAACCATTTTACAAACCAAGGAATAAAAATAGGTCTAATGCATTCGTCACTTATTGGTTTAATCACAATATATATATATATATATATATATACACACATACCGTTAACAAATTTGAAATCCACTAACTTTACAAATTTAATATTTCAAATCAATATTTAATGCCTCATTTTTTTTTTCACAAATTATAATTTCTTCCGAAATATAAGATTTTTATCTTAAGAAGCAAAATTATGTACCATGTCTAAATTTCGTATACTCAAAGAAATCAAATTAATGAATACGGTAACGACGCTTGTTCTTCATAACGTTCACAACAAAAGAACTCCAACGTATTCATTTTAGTTAATAACGTAATTCACGTCGGCTTGATCAAATTTATTATAGAGGTAAAAGAATTACACGTTAAAACCAAATTAGTCCACTTCGTTAATTTGGCAATATGTTTACAAAATAAAGAATCCGTATTTAAAATTCCATTGGAAAACATCCCAAATTCAACATCGAAATCGAAATATACCCATCCGTTTTAATGTACAATTTAAATAAATGTATATTCTAAAATGTCAAAATTACCGGTTCGTTACACTTCCTCAATCCCCTGTGCCCAAAACCATACTCATGTGCACCACTTCTACTGATACGGAGGAATACTCTATCGTTCTTTGATCCGACTTCGCCTACCAACTCCTTGCCTCAAGCCACCCCTGTTGACCACTATTCAATTTCCGAGCTGTAACCCCCTACGCCTCCTACAGGAGATGCATCACTTTTTGGACCAAAGCCCGACCAATCTTGGCCACCGGATGCACCTTACTCTAACGATCTCAACCACCCCCATCGTTCTGCCTCCAGCTCCGCCTAGCTCGTCGTAACCTGTGCCATAGTTCCCACTGCTCTATTTTGAGCATACCTAAATCCGTGCGCACCATATACTGAGCACACTAACGAGAAGCAATCGACACCAGGATCACAACGAATCCAATATTGTTAGATTTCATTGAGTAAATCTCCCATTTTGATTGATTGAAGAATTAGGTAGTTCGCGGCTTGACTTCGTGAGTTTGCAGAAGATAGGAAAGAGGGATTAGGTTGTAAGGAGGAGTTAAGTGTTATTTATATGGTTAAGGGTTAGATATTTATTTTAGATATTTTGTATATGTTTACATTTTAATATTCATTTATATTCCGTCAAGCGTTTTAAGCTCGTGCGGCTTCAAAACAATACCGAATACGATGAAACTGGAAAATTTGCTATATTATAATATTCCGAACTCAATAAAAATATGTTTGATAAGCCAGTTCAACTGTTTTTATTATTTTTATCAAAATTCAAATATGAACTAATATAACGTTCAATATTGAATTTCAACATACATTTTAATTTACCGAGGTCATATACTGACTCCAAAATTACAGAAAAATAATTCTAGCTATGTTTTGACGATACAGTCCTAACAAAACTAATTTTGTTGAATTTGGAGGCCGTTTGAAAAATGGCTTTTTTTCAGTCGATTAAATTTAAGCGTGCATTTTTTACAGGTCCCTATTATGTTTTAAAATGTAAAAAAAGTCCAGTGATAAAAACTATTAAAATTACATCCCTATTTTTGAATAACCGCATTCTTAATACCGATTATATCCTTCAAACCCTAAAAACCCCCGTTCAACCGTTGATGATTTCATTATTCACTTAGCGTAATTAGGGCAGCCGAATATAGAAAAAACCTAAAATTTCTCAGCTGACTCTTTCTTTTCTTCAATCGATCGAGTAAAAAAAAGTAAAATCACTAAAGAGTTGAGTTCAAGTCCTCGTCGACATGGCTAGAACAAAGGTAAAAATACGATTCTCGTATATATTTGAATAACAGTGAATATTATAGGCGAAAATCATAGTAGATCATGAATTAAACTTGAATTGTTGCATGATTATATGTGTATATTGAGTTATACATGCAAAAATATTTGAAAATAAGTTGCTGGTTGTAAAAAAATTATGGTTTGTCGATGTAACAAGGTATGAACAATAATGTTGATTGGAAGTATATAGATTTGCAACTATGAACATATATTTGCATATTGTAATGCATTTTTTTAGATTTATAGCGTGAAAGTACAGATATAATTTAAGGTTTTTCCAGTTTTTTCTACTAATGATTGGAAGTTTTAGAAATGTTGTTGAAAGATTACGTTTTTTTTACAAATCTTTGAATTGAAGGCAGTAACGTAGAATGCAATTGTAAAATTGAAATCAGGTAGTTGTATGAGTGTTTGCAGATAATATTAAATATTGCACAAAATTGTGCATGTTTTTCATGTGTGAAGGTTGAATGTATGCTTGGAATAACATTTTTTGCGTTTATTAGAAAAATTAAATTATGGATGATCCGTTATTATCTCAAGATTAGTAGAATTGTTGGATTCTGAATATTATATGCTAATTGATTTTTTGCTATTTTGTAGTTAACATTATAATAAGGACTGATTGAAATTCATTAAGTGATTGTATGAAATAATTTTGAGTAGAAGTATGAGTTAATTCTCAGTAAATTCAATTTTTTTGCATATGTTTAGGTAGAGGTAGAAATTATGTTCATGTATGGAGTTTATTTGCATTAATGTATGAATATTTTCAACAAAATTGCTTAAAACTAAGGAATTTTTTAATTTTGTTACATAATTTAATCAGCTGAATAATTAAATATTGCATTGTTATATGGTTTTTATTAGTAATTGTTGTGTAACACCCTGTATGTTAAATAACTTGTTATAACATAAATCAGAGCAGAATTAAATTTAATATTCTGAATCAGGGGAAACGGGCTGTGCCATTGCGTTCATCTCGGAAAAATACGCGAAATAGAGTCCGAGTTTTCGTAAATCGGAGTCCGTATGACCAAGTTATGGCCCGTCAAAGTTTCACGAAAAATCAAAAACAAAAGCTGCTCATGTTTTGAGGCCCGGGATGAGTTTTGGGCCCTAAATGGTTCCTACACTTGACTTCTTCCCCAAGACATGCTTTAAAGGCTAGGATTGGTTCTAGGGTATATCCTATTGTCCTAAAACATCTAACTAATCTATATATACACCTTAATACCCCCCTTATCCTTACCAAAAAATAGATCTAAGGCCATTATGCCACCACTTAGAAAATTGGAGAGCCTCCACTAAAAATCCTAAGAGGATTTGCAAGCTAATCTACATCTTCTTCTACTTAATCATTGGGATTTGCTTCATTTAACTTGCTAATCTTGTTTTGGTGAGCTTCTATCCCCTTAATAATCAATTATTGAATTGATTATGATAAGATGTGATAAAGTATGGCTATGTTTGTGGATCCATATATTTATGCAAGCTTGATGTAGTGAATATTATGTGTTTTGCAAGTTATATGCCTTATGTCATGCAAGTTTCATAATATGTAATCATGATATTTTTATGCAAGTTGTTTCATGATGTTTATGATGCAAAACACTAAGTGAATATGGATCCATTATGCAAACATGTTATGCAAGTATGTGAGTACTTATGCAAGTCATGTATATGCTTATATGCATGATTAACATCTTATGCAAGTATATGAATGTTTATGCAAGTTATGTATATGTTGAAATGCAAGTTTAACATAATATGCAAGCTATGCAAGTATATGAATGTTTATGCAAGTTATGTATATGTTGAAATGCAAGTTTAACATAATATGCAAGCCTATGCAAGTATGTGAATGTTTATGCAAGTTATGTATATGTTGAAATGCAAGTTTAACATAATATGCAAGCTATGCAAGTATATGAATGTTTATGCAAGTTATGTATATGTTGAAATGCAAGTTTAACATAATATGCAAGCCTATGCAAGTATGTGAATGTTTATGCAAGTTATGTATATGTTGAAATGCAAGTTTAACATAATATGCAAGCTATGCAAGTATGTGAATGTTTATGCAAGTTATGTATATGTTGAAATGCAAGTTTAACATAATATGCAAGCCTATGCAAGTATGTGAATGTTTATGCAAGTTATGTATATGTTGAAATGCAAGTTTAACATAATATGCAAGCTTATGCAAGTATATGAATGTTTATGCAAGTTATGTATATGTTGAAATGCAAGTTTAACATAATATGCAAGCCTATGCAAGTATGTGAATGTTTATGCAAGTTATGTATATGTTGAAATGCAAGTTTAACATGATATGCAAGCTTATGCAAGTATATGAATGCTTATGCAAGTATGTGAGTGCTTATGCAAGTTAAGTATATGCTAAAATGCAAGTTCTACATGTTATGCAAATCACATGTATGATGATATGTAAGTTCATATGCAACATGTTATGCAAATCACATGTTTGATGATATGTAAGTTCATATGCAACATGTTATGTAAGACACATGTTTGATAATATGCAAGTTTGGGTTGAATATAGTTGGGTTAATACATGCTCATATATGCAAGTTGACATCCTCTTAACCCATGATAAAGTTATATGCTAAACCCATGTTATGTGTGGTAAATCTTCCCTTTATTATGTTATGTCATAATGACGATTTACGTGGGGAACGATGGGGTTAATTAATATGTTAATTAAAAGTATGTTGAAATGGGTATGATTAAGCATACAAAAAAAAAAAAAAATTAATTACCATAAGTGGGAATTTACCTATTGAGTTAGGGCTACCCCATGGGAATTTACCTATTGAGTTAGGTCTACCCATGTTATGGAAAATTTGATATTAATTAGGGATAATTAATATGGGGGTGATTAATTAGGTTTAATTAATCAACTAAGACACGAGGTTGGACCCTTTTGTAGCGGAAGTCTGCCCGGAACCGACCGGCCATCCAGCGGCTACAAATGATTGGCCCAATCTGAGAGGTCTTAGTCATAAATTAAATACATGATTAAAGTAAAGACACGAGGTTAGGCCCTTTTGATGACAGAAGTCTGCCCGGAACCAACCGGCATATCCAGCAGTCATAAAAGACGGTCTAATGTGGGAGGTCTTTATGAGGTCATGATCTTAATTAATGAATTAAGAAACACTTAACCATATTAGCATATAAGTGGGACATGAGGGGTTAAGTGGGTGCCTTGGGGTGGCATGATGAGACTAGTGGGTTGCCTTGGGTGGCAATAGAAAAATACGATTAGAATACTTAACCAAGGTGGAACATGTAATTAAACATGATTAAGGGGTTAAGTAAGTGCCATGGGTGGCATGTGGGAATCTAGTGGGTGCCCTAAGTGGCAATTGAAATATGATTAAAGGACTTAACCAAGATTTATAACATGTAAGAGGACATGGTTAAAGGGTTAAGTGGGATGCACTAGATTAAACGACAAGCTTAAGTAGTAGCTTGTGGGGGCCCATTTCAACCAATATCCCAAACGTATCTTTGTAGGCTCGACTCTAGTCGGGTGACGGGACACGCATATTGGGCTTGACTGTAAGAGGCCAAAACGGGTTAGCGGTGGCAACGCGGGATCAACGGGTTTCATATGCGTGTGTGGACCCGGGCTGGTTGGTAAGTCGTTGTTGCATCGTGTAGATATAAAGCCGTGCACAGTGATATTATATGGTAGCCACTTTGGGGAATGATACACCCCCTTTTGTGGGACCAGCTCGGGTATCTACGGTAGGGAGCCGATCGCTTGGGGGTAGTGGGTACACCTAGTAAAAATAGGGGCAGACGGCACCTGCGTAGGGGTACAAGAAACTACCGGGTAAAAATTACTAAGTACACTTAGTGGGATCAACCTTTAAGTAGGAATTACTCTTGGTGGGTAGAACTGGTGTGGTGCAGTGTAGGAATTACCCTTGGGTGAATAAGTCTGGGGTGGTGTAATCTAATAATTATCCTTGGGAGGATAAAAGCGTCTTCTCGGTTATCTTAGTACACCCTATGTTTTGTTGGCTACTTAGTGTGGTCATTATCCCCAGAGGTACCGTACCTTATTTATGTCATACCCTAATTACTTTAATGGTTGTATTGTTAGGGTTATAGGACTCACTCAGACTTATGTCTGACCCCGTTGTTTTTATCTTTTTCCCAACCCTCAGGTCCTATGGTGGATCCTAGCGGTAGTAGAGCTTGATCGGATTTCTGTTTCCAGTCTTGAGGAGCTTGGGTAGATGTAAAGCTCCAGTTATCCAGTTATCTTTTCTTTTCTTATGGCTATTGTATGAGAGAGTGGGATTATGTACTTCTTTATTTTGATGAATATTGTACTTGACTTTTATCGTGGTTTTTATGATGTAACCAGACATGTTTATTTCCGCTGTTATGAGATGATGTTTTAAAATTTCAAGTACTATTTATACCTGTCTTGTTGTAATTTTTCTGTTCTATATTCACTAAAATACTCCACCGATGCTATGGCATTCCCTTAGTGAGTGACTATAGCGGGTGTGGGGTGTTACACGTGGTATCGGAGCAAAGGTTACCGGAACAGATAAAATTTTTAGAAAACTATTTTTCTAAAACATTTTTGGAAAGGAGTATTTTCAAAAACATGTCTTTTAAGAGAAAAGTTTTTGAAAGGAAAGCATAATCCCCAATAGCCATATCTATATCTTTCGAATTCTCCATTTTGAATCTCTTCCTTTCTCTCGTTTTGAGTTTCCCCTCCGCGTATAGATGATCTTTCTAAGATAGATAAGGATGGAAAACCACTTCAAGGGACTTAGACGTTAGTCGGATTAGAAGTTGGTTCAAGAAGGAGGAGGACTGGTAGGTATCTATTGGATAAACGATGGGAGGAAGGCTCAAATAGTTGTTTGGTTAATGAAAGATGAAACCTCATTGGTGGGAGGTTACGAGTGGAGAATAGGGAAGAAGAAGGCAAGTGGTTATCCTTTTAAGAGGAATAGGACACCTTATTAGGATTGTTCAAAGAAGCAAGGGCAAGGTATGGAATCTTCTGGAGGGTAGTTGTATTCCCTCACGACTAGGGTACCAGGTGGGGATAAGACCGTCTAGGTTGGAATTTGGATTTCTTTATTATCCAATTCAAACTTTATTTGATCCTGATATATCGAGTTCGTTTATCTCACCATTGATAGTTGAGTCACTGCACTTAGACACCAGTTTGGTAGATGATCCCTTAGTTGTTTCAAACCCAGTTGGGGCTCCATGATATGTTTGGGTTTGAAAGTTTCTATACTTAGCGTTGAGTTTAGATGTGATGCTTGTTGGGCTTCACGGGCTATGGGTTAATTTTGGGCATGAACTGGTTATCCAGTAGGAGTGCTGTTCTTCATTTTGAAGGGAGAGTTGTTAGGCTTATGGGCCGCCTAAGTAACACTCTCGAGATCTCTTGTAGTCCCATAGAATCTGTTATGCTAAGGTATCTAGAATCGCCTGACACGTTGGTCTAGAGTCTGCGATCTGTTAGAGCGGTCCGGGAATACCCGGATGTGTTTGAGGAGGTGAAGGGCTTACCTCCGAAGCGGGAGATTGACTTCCGAATATATCTGGTGGATAAGGCCAAACCAGTATCTTGGCCAGTGTGCCACATGGCTCCTAGTGAGAGGAGGGAACTCCATAAGTAAGTAGGCGATTTGCTTGAGAAAGGGTTCATAAGACGAAGTATATCGGAGTGGGGCGCTCCAGTAGTTTTTGTTATGAAGGCGGATGGGTCCCTCAGACTTTGTGTAGGCTAAAGAGAACTAAAGAAACTCACAAAGAAGAATAGACACCCATTGCCAAGGATTGATGATCTCTTTGATCAGTTGGTTGGCGCCTCAGTGTTTTAGTAGTGGACTCAGCCACGGAAGTTCATCAATTGAGAGTGGCTGAGGATAGCATAGAAAAGACTACCTTTAGGACTCCGGATGTTTTCTTTTATGAGTGGCTGGTGATGCCATTGGGTTTGACGAACGCCCCCGCATACTTTGTTGAGAAGGGTGTTCAGGGAGTACCTAAATAAGTTCGTGATGGTCTTTGTAGATGACATCTGGGTCTTTTCTAGGAGCGAAATAAGTTTTCGTATGTGCTCAATAGGCTGAGCAGGGCCAGTATAGGATAAACGACGGTTTTGGAGCGAGACTGGCGAGAACATCCAGAATTGGTCAAGGGCTTAATTATTTAGCCATTTTTACTAGTATCGTCTCACGTAGGTCGTCTGAATTCGAAGGAGGTATCCCTTGGGTGTTTGTCTGATATTGGTTTAGGCCTTTGGGGCTTGCATTTGGGGGATGCCGAATTCGACTAGGGTGGTCTGCGTGGGAGACGGTTATGATGATCTTGGATGATATTCTGGTGGAGAAGAGCATGCCCTACATCTTAGGGAAGTGTTGGAGACTCTTCGAGCGCATAGTCTTAGGACAGCAAAAGTGGATGGGATCTTTAGCATCCTATGAGTATGGGTAACATGGTAGCAGACACCTTAAGTAGAAAAAGGTTGTCCTTGAGTTCATTGTTCGTTGAACGACGGAGCTTAGAGTTTATTTCTAAGTTTGACTTTAGACCTTCCGTTGACTTTGTACCCGGTTTGCTAGCTTCTTTGGAAGTTAGACCTACTCTTTTGGGGCGGATTGGAGAAGCACAGAGGGGCGACCCACAGTTGGTTGAGTTAGTAGAGAAGCTCATAAGGGGGGGAGTCGTCCAGCCATTTGAGTAGGTACACCTTAGAGATAGAGGGTGCTTGCGTAGAGACGGTAGACTTTGTGTACCGTAGGACGAGGGTTTGAGGAAGGCTATTCTTGATGACGCACACCGTTTTAGGATGACCATTCATCCCGGTGGGGGTAAGATGTACCAAGACATGAAGAGGGCTTTCTTCTGGGCCGGTATGAAGAAAGATGTGGCCGAGCATGTCGCTCGATGCTTGGTGTGCCAACGAGTGAAGACGGAGCGAAAGAAACCGGGTGGGTTGCTTCACCCATTGGAGGTTCCGCAATGAAAGTGGGACAACGTCTCGTTGGATTTTATTGACAGGTTACCCAGATCGAGAAAGAGTAATACAGGAATTTGGGTGGTGGTAGACAGACTTACTAAGAACACCCATTTCATACCTGTGAAGAGTAAGTGGACTGCTCCATGGCTAGCTTTTGTATATCTTCGAGAGATAGTTCGATTGCATCGGGTACCCTCCAGTATAGTGAGTGATCGAGATCCTATCTTCACTAGAGAGTTTTGGAAGAGTTTGCAAGAGGCGGTAGGGACTCAGTTGCGTTTGAGTACCGCATATCATCCTCAGACGGACGGCCAGACCGAGAGGGTGAATCATATTTTAGAAGACCTTTTGAGGCTATGTATCTTGGATTTTGGAGGTACATGGGAGGAGCATCTTCCATTGGCGGAGTTGCCCGACAGACTTAGTGATGTATTCTATGGGAGGAAGTGCCTACATGAGACCGCAGAGGTGGTAGAGCCGAGTTTGCTTAGAGAAGTGGAAGCAGAGCGTGATGCGACGATTCGACGAGCTCCTACTTGCATCCTTGGGTCAGAGATTTGGAAGCTGAGAAACAGAGAGGTTCAACTAGTCAAAGTACAAAGGGGAGATGAAGAGAGTGACGCTACCTGGGAGACGGAAGCGAAGATGCGTTCGAGGTACCCTTTTTCTTTCGGAGGGTATATCCTTTTGCTTCTCCTTCATCACATATCTTGTGCTTATCTTATCCTTAGTATGTCCTCTCGTTAGTACTTTTGACCTTTAGATAGGGTAAACCTATGGTTGAAACATGTGTTTGAGACATGTTATGTATGATGGATGCAAGTGGATGCAAGTGTTTGCTAGTGGTTGCTCGTGGATGCATATACACACACTCTAGGCACTAGATCGGCTCAATCACTTCATATTGCATATTGCATAAAATTGTGTGTAGGAGCCTATATTTATGGATGTATAATGATTGTGTTATCATATGGATGATGCATTTTGGTGAATGATTGTGCACTCATGTAGATATTGTATGTGTCGATAGGGTTCCCTCGCATACATAATGGATGCATGGCACTATCATGGTTTGCATATGTTCATACATTAGATAGGGAACATATACACACACTTTTTGCATATGCTCATACATCATTAGAAATTGTTTTAAGGACAATGGATGCCAGTGTTTGATGGTTGAGTAGATGGTTGTTTGGTTGGTAGGATACGTTCTTCTTGACTTAGAGATTTCGGGGACGAAATCCTTTAAGTAGGGGAGAATGTAACACCCCGTATGTTAAATAACTTGTTATAACATAAATCAGAGCAGAATTAAATTTAATATTCTGAATCAGGGGAAACGGGTTGTGCCATTGCGTTCATCTCGGAAAAATACGCGAAATAGAGTCCGAGTTTTCGTAAATCGGAGTCCGTATGACCAAGTTATGGCCCGTCAAAGTTTCACGAAAAATCAAAAACAAAAACTGCTCATGTTTTGAGGCCCGGGATGAGTTTTGGGCTGTTTTTTTTGGGCCCTAAATGGTTCCTACACTTGACTTCTTCCCCAAGACATGCTTTAAAGGCTAGGATTGGTTCTAGGGTATATCCTATGGTCCTAAAACATCTAACTAATCTATATATACACCTTAATACCCCCCTTATCCTTACCAAAAAATAGATCTAAGGCCATTATGCCACCACTTAGAAAATTGGAGAGCCTCCACTAAAAATCCTAAGAGGATTTGCAAGCTAATCTACATCTTCTTCTACTTAATCATTGGGATTTGCTTCATTTAACTTGCTAATCTTGTTTTGGTGAGCTTCTATCCCCTTAATAATCAATTATTGAATTGATTATGATAAGATGTGATAAAGTATGGCTATGTTTGTGGATCCATATATTTATGCAAGCTTGATGTAGTGAATATTATGTGTTTTGCAAGTTATATGCCTTATGTCATGCAAGTTTCATAATATGTAATCATGATATTTTTATGCAAGTTGTTTCATGATGTTTATGATGCAAAACACTAAGTGAATATGGATCCATTATGCAAACATGTTATGCAAGTATGTGAGTACTTATGCAAGTCATGTATATGCTTATATGCATGATTAACATCTTATGCAAGTATATGAATGTTTATGCAAGTTATGTATATGTTGAAATGCAAGTTTAACATAATATGCAAGCTATGCAAGTATATGAATGTTTATGCAAGTTATGTATATGTTGAAATGCAAGTTTAACATAATATGCAAGCCTATGCAAGTATGTGAATGTTTATGCAAGTTATGTATATGTTGAAATGCAAGTTTAACATAATATGCAAGCTATGCAAGTATATGAATGTTTATGCAAGTTATGTATATGTTGAAATGCAAGTTTAACATAATATGCAAGCCTATGCAAGTATGTGAATGTTTATGCAAGTTATGTATATGTTGAAATGCAAGTTTAACATAATATGCAAGCTATGCAAGTATATGAATGTTTATGCAAGTTATGTATATGTTGAAATGCAAGTTTAACATAATATGCAAGCCTATGCAAGTATGTGAATGTTTATGCAAGTTATGTATATGTTGAAATGCAAGTTTAACATAATATGCAAGCTTATGCAAGTATATGAATGTTTATGCAAGTTATGTATATGTTGAAATGCAAGTTTAACATAATATGCAAGCCTATGCAAGTATGTGAATGTTTATGCAAGTTATGTATATGTTGAAATGCAAGTTTAACATGATATGCAAGCTTATGCAAGTATATGAATGCTTATGCAAGTATGTGAGTGCTTATGCAAGTTAAGTATATGCTAAAATGCAAGTTTTACATGTTATGCAAATCACATGTATGATGATATGTAAGTTCATATGCAACATGTTATGCAAATCACATGTTTGATGATATGTAAGTTCATATGCAACATGTTATGTAAGACGCATGTTTGATAATATGCAAGTTTGGGTTGAATATAGTTGGGTTAATACATGCTCATATATGCAAGTTGACATCCTCTTAACCCATGATAAAGTTATATGCTAAACCCATGTTATGTGTGGTAAATCTTCCCTTTATTATGTTATGTCATAATGACGATTTACGTGGGGAACGATGGGGTTAATTAATATGTTAATTAAAAGTATGTTGAAATGGGTATGATTAAGCATACCAAAAAAAAAAAAAAAAAAAATTAATTACCATAAGTGGGAATTTACCTATTGAGTTAGGTCTACCCCATGGGAATTTACCTATTGAGTTAGGTCTACCCATGTTATGGAAAATTTGATATTAATTAGGGATAATTAATATGGGGGTGATTAATTAGGTTTAATTAATCAACTAAGACACGAGGTTGGACCCTTTTGTAGCGGAAGTCTGCCCGGAACCGACCGGCCATCCAGCGGCTACAAATGATTGGCCCAATGTGAGAGGTCTTAGTCATAAATTAAATACATGATTAAAGTAAAGACACGAGGTTAGGCCCTTTTGATGACAGAAGTCTGCCCGGAACCAACCGGCATATCCAGCAGTCATAAAAGACGGTCTAATGTGGGAGGTCTTTATGAGGTCATGATCTTAATTAATGAATTAAGAAACACTTAACCATATTAGCATATAAGTGGGACATGAGGGGTTAAGTGGGTGCCTTGGGGTGGCATGATGAGACTAGTGGGTTGCCTTGGGTGGCAATAGAAAAATACGATTAGAATACTTAACCAAGGTGGAACATGTAATTAAACATGATTAAGGGGTTAAGTAAGTGCCATGGGTGGCATGTGGGAATCTAGTGGGTGCCCTAAGTGGCAATTGAAATATGATTAAAGGACTTAACCAAGATTTATAACATGTAAGAGGACATGGTTAAAGGGTTAAGTGGGATGCACTAGATTAAACGACAAGCTTAAGTAGTAGCTTGTGGGGGCCCATTTCAACCAATATCCCAAACGTATCTTTGCAGGCTCGACTCTAGTCGGGTGACGGGACACGCATATTGGGCTTGACTGTAAGAGGCCAAAACGGGTTAGCGGTGGCAACGCGGGATCAACGGGTTTCATATGCGTGTGTGGACCCGGGCTGGTTGGTAAGTCGTTGTTGCATCGTGTAGATATAAAGCCGTGCACAGTGATATTATATGGTAGCCACTTTGGGGAATGATACACCCCCTTTTGTGGGACCAGCACGGGTATCTACGGTAGGGAGCCGATCGCTTGGGGGTAGTGGGTACACCTAGTAAAAATAGGGGCAGACGGCACCTGCGTAGGGGTACAAGAAACTACCGGGTAAAAATTACTAAGTACACTTAGTGGGATCAACCTTTAAGTAGGAATTACTCTTGGTGGGTAGAACTGGTGTGGTGCAGTGTAGGAATTACCCTTGGGTGAATAAGTCTGGGGTGGTGTAATCTAATAATTATCCTTGGGAGGATAAAAGCGTCTTCTCGGTTATCTTAGTACACCCTATGTTTTGTTGGCTACTTAGTGTGGTCATTATCCCCAGAGGTACCGTACCTTATTTATGTCATACCCTAATTACTTTAATGGTTGTATTGTTAGGGTTATAGGACTCACTCAGACTTATGTCTGACCCCGTTGTTTTTATCTTTTTCCCAACCCTCAGGTCCTATGGTGGATCCTAGCGGTAGTAGAGCTTGATCGGATTTCTGTTTCCAGTCTTGAGGAGCTTGGGTAGATGTAAAGCTCCAGTTATCCAGTTATCTTTTCTTTTCTTATGGCTATTGTATGAGAGAGTGGGATTATGTACTTCTTTATTTTGATGAATATTGTACTTGACTTTTATCGTGGTTTTTATGATGTAACCAGACATGTTTATTTCCGCTGTTTTGAGATGATGTTTTAAAATTTCAAGTACTATTTATACCTGTCTTGTTGTAATTTTTCTGTTCTATATTCACTAAAATACTCCACCGATGCTATGGCATTCCCTTAGTGAGTGACTATAGCGGGTGTGGGGTGTTACATGTTGCGTACAAATCTGGGTAGATTAAAAGGTTCTTATTTATTAAAATTCGTTTAATAGTAAATGTTGCATACAAATGTGCATTAATTAAATTGTTGTTGTAGTATTATGTGTAGATAAGTCGAATTCGTGACAGAATGATTGCAACATTACATCTATAGGTGTATAATTATATGAAGTGTTTGTAAACTTTAAAATTCAATTGTTGATTTATGTAACGGTTGTTGCTTTTGTTTTATTTCTGCTATAGTAATATTTGAATAAAAGTGTGCAAATATTCCATTTTTATTTCGTAGTTATATGTAGTTAAAAATTGAATATTTAAAAAGTTTTTTTTTTTTTTTTTTTTTTTTTTTTTTTGCAGTTTCCCAACGTAGTAGAAGATGCTGAAGTAGAAAGCGAGCTTGATAAAGCGTTAGTTACTGCTGTCCAACCCACAACATCTATGCACGGTAACAAAAAACAGAAAGTTGTGGAGAACGAAAAGATTTCAAAATAAGAGGAAGTTTACAGAAACAACTTGAAGTCCTTTATAGATCTGGTGGAAAAATTAAAAGATGATGAGTTATTTTCTGTAGAACATTCAGAATTGCTGAGAAAATTGCCGCTGGGAAAGTTCATTGACATGATTTTTGATGGTCTTATTTCAATGTCCGAGATGACAAAAAATTCGACAGCTTTGGACAACATAATCAGAAGCTTTAGTACAAACATGAAATATTTTCAGTTTGGTGATTTGATACTCACATGCACAGAAAACGATATTGGGAAAATGCTAGCTGCTCCAACACAAGGTCAAATGATTAAAACAAGTGGCCATATAAAGACAGAAGATAAGGAGGATAAATAATTTATATCTTTCAGAGATAGACATTTTAAAGATGAAAAAGTTGTGACCAAGAAGATTTTAGAAAGGGAGATATTATCGACAATAAAAATAGAATCTCCGGAAGCACGATTTGACACGGTGAAACTTATTCTTCTGTATTTGGTAGCTACATGCTTGGTGTCCAGTCCAAACTATAGCTTACCGTGGACACTTATACCGTATTGTGTTTGCACAAGAAAATTAAAAGCTATTTCGTGGCCAAAAACTATTCACAACCATCTATTTACACAAGTCAGCAAATATCACGAGACACCACGCAAAATTAATGCTTGCGTGACCCTATTATTGGTAATAATAATAATATTAAGTTGTTAATTTTTTAGTAGATTTGTTTTCATAGTAATAAATATTTTTTTCTTTTTGGGCAGTGGTGGTTTTGTGAAGAAACATGTATTCTGAGGACATCAAAGCCAGAGTACAACACGATGTATCCATTGGCAGGAAAATGGGACATTTCAAAACTGAAGCCAATAACGATTCTGAATGTGACCTTCAACAATGTAAGAATATTAGTAAAGACCTAGGTTATGTAGTGAACATGATGATATTTTTTTGAATTTCTATGAAATAATATGCAAAAACAGTAAGAAGTTAGTGTAATTAGATGCAGTTATTGATTATTGTTTATTTGAAATATTAGTTGTTGTTATTTTTAAGCACTAGTTAGAAAACATGTGTAGTGATTGTGGGTTAGTATTAAAGTTTATTGTTTGTAGTGCTTAAAATTAATTTGAATAGTATTGTAGTTGTATGCATTTATGTGTAAAAGTTGCATACATATATGCAAGTATTTTTAATATTAGCAGAATATCAATATTGTTGCATACAAGTGTGAAGTATTCATATATATATATTTGTACAATTGTGTACAGATATTTTCAGATATTAATTCATAATTGTGTGTTGTTTGTGTATGTAGGATGTAGAAGGAAAGGATTTGAAGCTGCTTAAGCACGAAGTCGACAAGAATGTGCTGCTTTTTACAACAAGAGGGAAAAAATTTGAAGGACTTGGTAGCGAAATTAAAATTGGAGATTAGAAAGTTAAAAGAAGAAAATTTGCGTTTGAAATAAAAAGTGGATGAACTTGAGGCAGATTCTTCCGAAGATAATGATGATGACAAGCAACTTGAAGTAAGAAATGATGAAAACAACATGAGTGCTGAGAATGAAGATGAAACAGATAGTGAAGAGGAAGTTGAACAAGAGCAAGAAGAAATGAATGTCGATTCAGAAAGCAAAGCAGGTACTGATGAAGAAGAGGGAAAAAATGAGCAAGAGCAAGTTAAACGAAAAGACAACTAGCTGGGCGTGAGAAGGGAAGTAAAAACAAGAAGGATGTTGAAAATTTTGTTGCAAAATTGAAAGTTAATCAGGACGGAGGAAATAATAGTGGAAAAAGTGATGGAGTTTGTGAACAAAATGAAGAAGGCGAGGACGAAGTGGAAATGGAGAAGAATGAGGAACATAATAGCGAAGAGGGGCAGCAGATGGCAGAGTTGGTTAATGAAAATATGATGGAGAGTAGTAACGAGAAGGGAAAACAAGGTAGTAATACTAATTTTTACATATGGTTAATGTACCAAATTTTTAGTTTATATTAAGATAGGATAAGATGAAACTTGCACACAGGTATGCAATTTTACTTAATTATAGCATCTGTGCGTGGTTTAGAAAGTATTGAGTTTTAAATTTTTGTTAAAGTAATATAAATTTCTGGATTATTGTCTGCATGTACTAGTACGTAAGGCATCGTTAATATACTGAAATATAATTAACTGATCAAAATGTTATTACGTTGAAAAAAAATACTTTCATGATAGTATGCAAGTATTCTGTATTATAACATGCCTGGATTCATATATTGAGAATTGGGTGTACACTATGTGAAAGCTTTAGTATTAAAAACCATTTTTTTCTGCAAGTAATATTACTTTTTGGTTTTTATGACAACTAAATAGTAGTAGTTGTTAGATTAATATTATATAGACAAATATTAGCGTGTTGGTATGCAATTAATTTGATTAATTGCATGATTGTAATCAAAATTTTAGATATGTGTGATGCATTGCTTGATTGCGTTAATAATAAGTGCAAGATAGTGTGCATATAATAATAATTGTTTCATTATAGTGTGCATGTGTTTATAACTATTGATGCAAGTAATAAAATATTAATAGATGACGTGGAAGAGAACAAGGAAGACCCTGGGTTGCAGAATGAAGAACAGCAGGGAATGGATCAGGGGAATGACGAGAATAATGTTGAAAAAGCTGAACGTAATATAGAAAAAACGCAAGTGGTTAAAAAAGAAGATGAACATATAATGACAGAGGTAGACAAGGTGAGTGATGAAATGGATGATCTGGCACAAAAGATTAATGATCAGGAAACTGAGATGAATGAGGAATGGAAGAAGGAGAAGGAGATAAGAAATGTAGAACAGCTACAAGGTAAATTACAGTATTACAAATTTTTATAATTTAGGACTGAAAGTATTTAAATATCTTTTCAAATCAAGTAGTTTTTTCGTTTATGTTAGTATATGACCAAAGGTAAAATAAAAGGTTTATTTTTTGTGATGAATTGCATTCTTTTATGCAGATTTATGAAATTTATGTATTTAGATGAGCACATATTTATATATTGATTGAGAAAATGTGTTTAAATATATAGGGAAAAGACGAATGTTATTGACGTAGTTTCAGAAGATTATAAAGACAAACAAATGGGGGAAAATAAGCAATTGCAGGTGAAGGAAGAAGGGAATGAAAGAAAAAGTATTGCGGATATGAATAAGAGGGAAGGAAAAAAGTGGGAACTTAGATCTTTAAAGAGCAAAAAAGGTTAAAATTAAAATTAAGTTTTGAGTGTAAAAATGTTTGAAATGGGTATGTTACTGTAATACACTGATGATGTATGTGATATTATTTCCAGGAAACAGTAAAAGAAAACTGGATGACTTTGAAATGGTAGTTGTGGAGGACTATGAAGAAGGACCTAAATGCGAAGAAACACAAGTGGGTTCGAAATTGAAACTTAGAACGTTTAAAAATGTGCTTAATCTGGAGGATCATCGGATCAATGTTATGGATGAATTTGTAAAACTTACTGGCTTGAGGTAAAAGTAGAATACATGTTGAGTTAATTATGATTATTTGATACAGTATTATTATTGTGAATAGTACGAAAAATCAACGATATTAGCACTAACTAGTGCAAGAAGTTAAAAAACTGGAATTTGTATTTGAAATTTGTAGTATAGTATGCAATTATTTCTGTAAAGGATATGTAAACTTGCATTAATATATGCAAGTTTTAAGCAACTTTACATACATGTACTCAATTAAGCTTCTTTATTTGACATAAGACTGGGTCACTAATTATATGTCTTATTGTAATGGATGTAAATAATTAACAGCAAAAGTACATACCTCAATGGTGATAAAGACATCTACATTGTTGGAACTGCATGGGTAGATTTGATACGTGGACGTTTGGTAGATTCAGACGTATAGCCGTATTGAAATAGTAATATAGTTTTAGAAATTTCATTTTTTTCTTTTAAATATTATCATATATTCAGGCTTCATTAACAAGTTAAATTTATGTTTTGTTGTAGATTATTGATTGGTTTGCGCATGAGTTGCGAAAGGAGCACCCAGAAATTCTGTGCTTGAAGACTGTAGCTTGTGTAAGAATATACATGGTTTCAACATAAATTCATTTATTCATGTTTAAATTTTTTTAATTATATGAACAATGACAAGAAATGGTGGATAGGAATTCAAAGGAAAACGTAGAAAAACTAGTGCACAAGCCAGTTGATGAAGTATATAATACGTGTACCAAAATATTCATTCCTATACACCATGGGTATCATTTTTCACTTCTAGAATTCATGAAGGAAGAAAGAAGAAGGATCAATTATGATTCAAATAAACCAAGACGGGATGGAGGAGAACAGCAGAAGTTAGCCAGGAAACTGGTATGTAAATTAATATTCTAATTAATTGAAGCGTAAGTTCAAAAAGTAATGGGTTTATTTTTTGTTTGTACAGAGAAAGTACGTAAATGCGTATGTGAAAAAGATGCTTGGAAAGAATTATAAAAAACACAGGAATATTGAGTTTGCAAACTCCCCACATCAAGGACAGACGTAAGTAGTTACCGTAAGAATACTTGCATAATTCCATGAATGTTTATGAAATTTTTGAAGAAAAGTATGCAAAAAATGAAAAATAAATTTATAAGCAAGTGATTTCTGCAAATTTAACGATTATCTGTTTCCATTTTTGCAGAGTCGATTGTGCACTGTTTGTGATGAATTTTATGAAGAAAAGAAGTTAGAACATGGAACTGGATATAAATGATGAAATTTATAAACCACAAGCTATGTATCTACAAAGAGCTATTCTGGCGTACGAGATTCTCAACTGTGCACCATACAGTTGGACTCCTCTTGGAAAATTGACGCAAAATTACTCTGGTGCGAACAAGATTATTTAAGTTTGGAAAAGAAATTCTTAATTTTGTTGTATATATATAATGAATGGTATTAAGTAGGTGGAGTGTGGTGACTAGATTATGTAGTTTGTAATGTGGAATTCATTTTGAATTCTATTTTCTACATGTACTGCTTTTGATTTTCTCACACAAATATGGAATTTGGCTTAAATGATGTTATACAGTCTTATTATTGACAGACTTGTTTAAAATGTTGTGTTTTCTGCGTACATAAGTATGGCTTGGTTCCAGTAGTTAATTTAACAAATTATTTTGGAATATTATGCTTTTCAAAAAATTTTAATTATATTAAATGATATTATGAATTGTAGCATATCTGTGTACAATTATTCCTAATACTTGCACACTTAAGTGCAGATGTTAGTAAATGATATCTTTAAATGTAGTTA
>JASFAX010005095.1:0-37281 GCA_030737875.1 Allium sativum | reverse complement strand
GAACGCAATGGCACAGCCCGTTTCCCTTGATTTGGAATTTAAGATTTAATTCTGCCTTGATTTGCGAATCTTATTGTTACAAAATTACGGGGTGTTACACTTCTATCAAAATTTAACTTAACCTCGTGTCTTAGCACAACTACTTGTTTTTTTTATGCACTTAGACCCCTCACATTAGGTTCAACATTAGTGGCTGCTAGATATGCCGGTCGGGTACGGGCAGACTTCCACCACTAATGCAACCTAACTTTGTGCCTAAGCGCGGTTCTGTTTTAGGCATATTTATTTTTCTTAGTATTTTACTGTATTGTTTTCTTGCATATTATGCCTAACATCTATCGCATGTTTTATCCCAACACATAATTTCTTTTAAGGTTACATCAACCCAAAATGTCTTAATCTTCCCAATCTAGCTTTACTCGTGTACATATAATTCAAGCCTATAATTTTAGGTCCACAATAAACAGCTTCTTTCCATATCCCCTTATTCATTACCCAAGCACATCTAATTGTTCTAATTTAAATTGCACATATTTCCATTAATATTCCAAATTAATATCTGTAATTATGTGCTAATAACCCAAAAATTCCCAGTTTCAAGTTATACCCAAAATTCACAATAAGTTATTCTACAATTCCCCAATCATAGATTATACTCAAACTACCCAAACATTTTCCCCACTATTTCAATGTTGTTTATACGCATGCTTTTTCACGAGATTTGGACTAGGCTCGAAGGTAGCCTGGTCCTAAAAATAAAAGGATAGTGGAAGAAGAACATAATAGACATAAAATAAAGGCTATATTATTTCATTAAATTGAACATTTTAATCGGGGAATTGCTAAACGATATGCATACTGTTATTCAACAAATGTATTTTAAATCCACTCAACTTTCATGCTTTCCCCAAATATTGGATCTGATCCATTCTATCATCCACGGTTTCACTTTCCTCTTTTAATTCGATTTACAACCTTGCGTTGAATAATCTTGAATAATCTTTTATTAACGTTGATCTTCTTCATAATTTTCCTAGACTAATATTTTAATTTTAGAACAGATTTGAGAAGAGAGAGAGAGAGAGACAGAGAGAGGAAGCCATGGTAGAGCTCCAGCGTAGCCACCGAATTGTGAGGTTTAGGGTTATGTTTAGGTTTTTTTTTATAAGTGTGGTAGCAAGTTATGGGCCTTTAGATCTAATATAAAACTCCATCAGAACTATCCATGTCATCCAACCAGTAGGAAATGTCCATGTTGCAGCGTCCACCAACCAAAACAGTCCATGTGTGCAGTATGACGCGCAGCGGTGTCGACACCCCCGCTTGGGTGTCGTCCCCCATATATATATATATATATATATATGTTTTACTTATTTATTTGTTTGAAATTTGATTTATTTATTCACCTATAAATCAAATTTCAAATATCCTTTCTTTGCTTGCTTCTTTGTTCGCGCACAACCTCTATTTTGAATTATGTCAATATATATTCAACTCTTGCGCGTTGGCTAATCTTTTATATGCGAACAATTTCTAATTTCGAACCAATTAATATATATTTTTCCTCTTTTGAAACATTCTTTCAATTAAACTCCCTTTTAACACTTTTCATATTAACCCAACTTTTAACCGCTTTCACACTAAGCCACTTTTTAGTCATTCCCTAAAAAAACATAAGGCGTTGGTGGGAATCGAACTCTATACAAGTCACATGTTCTAACCAACTGAGCTACTAAGTCTTTTATTAACAAGACTTATGACAATGCTGGATATTACCCTTTTTCTCATTCCTCTTTATCATGTTTAGTACATTATTTAAATTAAAGATATCTCTTTCATTTTAAATCAGTTTTCTACAAACCATAGGTCTAAATTGACCAAAAAATCGCCACGAACGCAATGACGCTAATTTCGTGACCAAATTTTGGAAGCTTTTCAAATTTTCCTTTTTATTTCTTTTTAAATGTTCGCATGCAATTTTAATTGCATTACATTGCATTTCTTCTCATTTCATATATTGCATGTAATTTCTTTTATTAATCTTTTTCTTTATTTCACTACATGAACGTATTACATGCAATTATATTCATTATTTAATTTTTCCTTTAAATCTGTCCAGTGGCGGAGCCACATCATTCCTGGGCTGGGCAAGTGCCCCTCCCAGTATCTCAAACCTAAAGAAAAAAACAACCGAGCATTCAAGAAAAAAAAACCTACTCTGGAGCTCCGCACAAAACCACAATAGCTCGCTTTCTCCAATAGCGACTGCAAATGGGACGCAACAATTTGAAGAAAATAGAGCTCCGCAAGAGGGGATCTAATGCACCTGAAAGTCATTAATTGGGATGTTGAGTCCCCAGGCAAAGTAGTGAAAAAGAAATGACCAGAAAGATGAGTTCGATTACAAAAAATGGATGGTTAGTTAGTTTGAGTTATTGAATTTATTCCTACATCTTTGCAAAAGTAATTTGCTATAAAAACTAAAAAGAAAATGGTTGGTTAGCTATTTGATCCAAAATTAATTGTTTGATTATTGGACATTCACAGTTTAATAATTTTCGGCAGTAGTAATTATTTGATTCGATTAGGTAATTCGCTGCAAAAGTAATAATTTGATTCAAAAGAGGCTACTTGATTCAAAAGTGATTTGCTTTCGAAGTAAACTAGGTATCCACAATTAAATTTTTTTCTATATTGTTTGACTATCGGATATTTGGCTCAATGGACTGTGGTATTTAGTATCAACGATTTTTTTTTAACTTATAGAAATACGGAAACATTTTAATAGAACCATCGAAGATATTTGTATCGAAGTTTTTGTAACATAGTTGCGCTTATTTGATGATCTGAAATGACATTTGTACACAATCAATTAGTTGATATGAAAACAAAATTTGGTGGCTGTCGCCCACGAACCCCCAAGTATATGTTTTGCCCCTCCCATGCGTATTTCATGGCTATGCCACTGAATATGTCTATGCATACAACATATTATGTGCATCTTTTTAATTGTCATCAAAAATGCAGGGTGTTACATTCTCCCAATCTTAAGAAATTTCGTCCCCGAAATTTGGTCAGGGTAAAATCAAATAATCTCTCGCATAATATACATCCATTATGTGTGCATCCAATTTTTGCAAACATTGTGCACGTGTGCATAGTGCAATACATCACAATAATACATGTATGCCTAAGTGGTACCTCCTATATATACGCAAAATTTTCAAAAATCCTCTTAAAATATGATGCTCACACCGTAAATATACTGGAAGTTCTACATGAATGCAATATTTTGAAAATCAAAACACATTTTTCATCCAAATTTTCCCACTCTCTTACTGAATAAGAGTGTATTTCATCTAATTATTGCATCCAAACCTACCAATCATCATTAAATTTCGAAATTTAGAAAAATCTAATTTTTTTGAATTTGATTTCTTATGTTACAAAAAGGTATAAAACGGAAATTTTACATTTCCATTTTTGTTTTATGTACCTTTTCTAATTGTACTTAGATTTTATGTAACTACTCTATAAAAGTTTCCTTTTTTTTGTCCAAGCACAACTACACAAGAGAACTTCCTTTTCTTTTTCAACTTATCTTGGAAAATTTTCATTTTTATTCATCTTTTCTTAAGATTTTCGTTTTCTTTTCCCGTCATGTTTGTTGCTTCTCTGAGTATATTGTTTTCTTTTTAGTTAGGCTATTTTTCTTCCTTAGCTTATTTTACTTAATCCAGTGATTTAAGTTTATTTTCAAGTAAGCTTTTCATCATCGTACACAGCTACTGCTAAGGGCCAAGAATACTAAGACTGTTTCACTTAAGAAAAGTCCAACCACAAATTCTCAACTCTCACTTGCCCTTCTCTATCTAGTAGTCACTACTAGTCCTTGCTGTGTATTACCAGCCTACACTTTTCTTTCAAGCAGCAATCCTAAGCTTTACAATGCTTATGCATTCTATAGGAATTTTTTTTAAACAAGAAATCATTGTTTCCAAAAACATGTGCCACTTTACTTTAAAACCCAGTATGCACTAAATAGGTTCTTTACATATTTTTCTCAAACATTCAAAATACTTTTAAGAATAAAACATGAAAACACCTCAAACTATTTTGTTTAAACTTTTACATGGAACTCAGCCAGGAGCTTTCCTTATACTTGTGCAGGCCTTCCTTTAAGAGCCTCTCACACAATATCCATAGGGTATGTTTTTCTATGGTGGCTATGGCCCCACCTCGGCCGTTCCTTTAACTAGTAAAGACTACAAGAGCTAAGCGACGAGCCCCTAAGAAAACAATCTAAACATCAATGTGGCATCTCCCCTCAACCATTGTCCCACGATAGTGAATGGTTAATGGTTATCCTGGGTCTAGCTCTAGCCTTTCCGCATCTTACTGACTGCCGATGACAGGCACTTGATGACCTACTATCCTTGTTGGTCTGATACCTCCGCCTCCTTTGAGGAAGCGGTCGAATCACCCTTAATGTCACCGCGTCATAGCATTATGACTGCCCCCTACTTGTGCAGTCAAGGCCCACCCACCTGATAGTTATGCGCAGATCCAACCTCTTTGAGCACAGTCCGAAACTACACCACCACAGAGGACTACCAGGAGCACTTTTATCGTCTTAGGAAGCCTGCGAGCTTCCCCTTCCAGTCCGTCGGAGCTGCCAGAATAATCAGATTAACGTGCGCTCCCCTTATGCCTTATGACACCGTGATGATCTATTTCGTTGGGCTATTCATCCCATAACGTACGAACAATTCCTAGCGCCTCAGTTTAATATGTCATTAGACCCTACGTCTAATCATTGATTACGCGTTTGCTCCACCTCGTCGGTTTTCTTATTAACTTTGTTATTCTCATTCATACTGACTTCCTTTTCAAGTTACCCTTGCTTATTAATTCCATTTATAACTTAATCCAAATAAGTTCATTAATAAGCCTATAACATGTTATTCTCACAATCTATTCATTATCCCATCTTACTATAACATTTTCTACTTAATTTATAATTAAGTACATCTTAATTCATGTATACCTTGGCAAGAGAACAACTACCTAAGTATCAACCCCGAAGAACGAAATCAACATCAGATTGACACTCAGAGAATCACTCAACTCAACCAATCTCCTGTTAGGTCCTAATCCCTTTCCATTCATATAACTTATGTTATCTTCATTCATGGATTTATTCTTGTCCTTACAGATTACTTAATTTACAATTAAGTACAACTTACCTTATTACATAAGTTATATCATTTTCCCCTATCGTTCATTATAACATACCTTATTACATAAGTTATTTCACTTTCCCCTATCGTTCATTATAACCTACGTTATAATTCTTACTTGTCCCTAGGACAAGTCAACCTATTATTTAACATTCTCATTAATGTAATAAATTTATAATAGGTTATTATCATTCCCCATTTATTCACATTTTCTTCTTTACCGTTGTAATTAGCTATCATTCAATTTCATTTATTTTCATTAATTACAATTAATAGTATTTATCGGTCTTGCCTTTTACATGTTTTCATATATGTATATATATGTACTAGACCTCTCACATTAAGTCTACACTCGTGGATGCTGGATTTGCCAGGCGGGTTCGGGCAGTTTTCTACCACAAGTCGACTTAACCTCATGTCTTAGCACAACAACTTGTTTTGTTTATGCACTTATACACTCACATTAGGTTCAACATTAGTGGCTGCTGGATATGCCGGTCGGGTCCGAGCAGACTTCCACCACTAATGCAACCTAACAACGTGCGTAGGCGCGGTTCAGTTTTTGGCGTATTTATTTTTCTCAGAATTTTACTATATTCTTTTCTTACATATTATGCCTAATATCTACCATATGTTTTATCCAACACAAAATTTCTTTTAAGGTTACATCACCCAAAATGTCTTAATCTTCCTAATCTAGCTTTACCCATGTACATATAATTCGAGCCTATACTTTTAGGTCCACAATAAATAGCTTCTTTCCATATCCCCTTATTCATTACCCAATCACGTCTAATTGTTCTAATTTAAATTACACATATTTCCATTAATGTTCCAAATTAATATTTGTATTTACGTGCCAATTACCCAAAATTTCCCAATTTCAAGTTCTACCCAAAATTAATCACACATTATGCTACAATTCCCCATTCAAAGATTATACTCAATTTACCTAAACATTTTCCCCATTATTTCAATGTTGTTTATGCGCATGCTTTTTCATGAGATTTGGACTAGGCTCGAAGGTAGCGTAGTCTTAAAAGTAAAAGGAAAGAAGAATAGAATAGACATAAAATAAAGGCTATATTATTTCATTAAATTTAACATTTTAATCGGGGAATTGCTAAACGATATGCGTACTATTATTCAACAAATGTATTTTAAATCCACCCACCTTTCGTGCTCTCCCCAAATTTTGGATCTGATCCGTTCTATCATCCATTGTTTTCCTTTCCTCTTTTAATTTGATTTACAACCTTGCTTTGAATAAACTTTATTAACATTGATCTTCTTCATTATTTTCCTAGACTAATATTTTAATTTCAGAATAGATTTAAGAAGAGGGGGGTGGGGGGGGGGGGGGGAGAGAGAGAGAGGAAGCCATGGTAGAGCTCCAGAGTAGCCGTCTAATTGTGAGGTTTAGGGTTATGTTTTGGGGGTTATTTATAGGTGCGGTGGCAAGCTATAAGCCTTTAGATCTAATTCAACACTCCATCTGAACTGTTCATGTCATCCAACCTCTATGTCGCAGCGTCCACCAACCAAAACAGTCCACGTGTGCAGTATGACTCGCAGGTATGTCGACATCCCCGCTTGGTTGTCGTCCTCCATATATATATATATATAAACTTATTTATTTATTTGAAATTTGATTTTTTATTCGCGTATAAATCAAATTTCAAACATCCTTTCTTTGCTTGCTTCTTTGTTCGCGCGCAACCTCTATTTTGAATTATGTTCATATGTATTCAAATCTTGCACGTATGCTAATCTTTTATATGCGAACAATTTCAAATTTCAAATCAATTAATATATAATTTTCCTCTTTTGAAACATTCTCTCAATTAAACCCCCTTTTAACCCTTTTCATACTAAGCCACTTTTTAACCGCTTTCACACTAAGCTACTTTTTAGCCATTCCCTAAAAAATACATATGGCGCAAGTGGGAATCGAACTCTATACAAGTCAAATGTTCTAACTAGCTAAGATACTAAATCTTTTGTTAACAAAATTTATTACAATGCAAGATATTATCCTTTTTCTCATTCCTCTTTTTTCATGTTTTCTTACATTATTTAAATTAAAGATATCTCTTTCATTTTCAATCGGTTTTCTACAAACCATAGGTCTAAATGGACCAGAAAATCACCATGAATGCAATGACGCTAATTTCATGACTAAATTCTAGATGCTTTTCAAATTTTCCTCTTTAATTCTTTTTAAATGTTCGCATGCAATTTTAATTGCATTACATTGCATTTCTTCTCATTTCATATATTGCATGTAATTTCTTTTATTAATCTTTTTCTTCATTTCACCGCACGTACTTATTACAAGCAATTATATTCACTATTTCTTTTAAATATGTCTATGCATACAATATATACTTATATGAATCTTTTTAATTGTCATTAAAAATGCTGGGTGTTACAAAAACGGTGTGTGAAAAATTGAGCTAAAAAAGCTTTTGATGTTTCGAAAAGTCATTAAGATTGAATTTCTTGGTTACTGAATTAGGATGAGAAGGGTGGAACCTATTAGACCTATAGATCTATGAGGGATATTCGTTTTTGCTGGTTGTGGTTGTAGTAGCTCTAAGTGGATAAAAATTTAGGGTTGACGGAACAACCCGCATTTGTTAGGTGCAACATCGAAGTCTTTAGGTCAACGTCTGTTTGAAAATCCAAAATTGCATTATATGACTTTTGAAAACTCGTTTATGGGGATGAAATGGAAATATAACATGGTGAATCATATTCCAAAAAATAGTAAATCGAATTCCGACCATGGTCATCCCTCCTTTGACCAACAAAAGGACATGTGAAAAATTGAACTAAAAAAGCTTTCGATGTTCCCAAAAGTCATCAAGATTGAATTTCTTGGTTGCTGAACTAAGATGAGATAAGTGGAGCTTGTTAGACCTATAGATCTATGAGAAAGCTTCGTTTTAACGGATTATTGTTCTAGTAACTCAAAATTAATACAAAGTTATGATTGATGAAACAACCTATGTCTATTTGGTGCAACATCGAACTCTTGAGGTGTAAGATCTGTTTGAAAATTTAAAATTGCAATATACGATTTTTGAAAACTCTTTTATGGGGATGAAATAGAAATATAACGTGGTGAATCATATTCCAAAAAATAGTAAATCGAATTCCAGCAATGGTTAACCCCATTTGACTAACAAAACCGCCTGTGAAAATTTGAGCTAAAAAAGCTTGCGATGTACCCAAAAGTCATTAAGATGGAATTTCTTGGTTACTGAACTAAAATGAGATAGGTGGAACCTGTTAGTCCTACATATCTACGAGGGAGCTTCGTTTTGACTAGTTATCTTTCTAGTAACTCAAAATGGATACAAAGTTATGCTTGATGGAACAATCTACATCTGTTGGGTGCAACATCGAAGTCTTGAGGTGCAACATCTGTTTGAAAATCCAAAATTGCATTGTATGACTTTTGAAAACTTGTTTATATGGATGAAAGAGAAATATATCATTGTGCACCATATTCCAATATATAGTAAATTGAATTCCTACCATGGTAAACCCCCATTTGATCAACAAAACAGCATGCGAAAAATTGAGCTGAAAAAGCTTTCGATGTTCCCAAAAGTCATTAAGATTTAATTTATTGGTTACTGAGCTAAGATGAGACGAGTGGAGCCTGTTTGACCTACAGATCTATGAGAGAGTTCCGTTTCGACTAGTAATGGTTCTAGTAACTCTAAATGGTAAAAAAATTATGGTTGATGGAATAACGCACGTCTGTTGGGTGGAACATCGAAGTCTTAAGGTGCAACATCTGTTTGAAAATCCAAGACTACAGTGTATGACTTTTGAAAACTCGTTAATGGGGATGAAATAGAAATATAACATGGTGAATCATATTCCAAAAAATAGTATATTGAATTATTACCATGGTAAACGCCGTTTGACCAACAAAACGACATGTGAAAAATTGAGCTTATAAAGTTTTCGATGCTCCCAAAAGTCATCAAGATTGAATTTCTTGGTTACCGAACTAAGATGAGATGGCTAGGGCTTGTTGGACCTATAGATCTATAAGAGGGCTTCGTTTTGACTGGTAATGGTTCTGGAAACTCAAAACGAATAGAATGTTATTGTAACACCCCGTATGTTGAATAACTTGCTATAATATAAAACATGACAGAATTAAATTTTAAAATCTGAATCAGGGGAAATGAGCTATGCCATTGCGTTCGTCTCAGAAAAATACGCGAAATAGAGTCTGAGTTTTCGAAAATCGGAGTCCGTATGACCCAGTTAAGGCCCGAAGAAGTTTTCAGAAATTCAAAACAGATTTAAATATAAAAATTCAAACATTTCAGAAGTGGCGGAAAAATTCCCGCCAGACCCAGGGAGTCGATCTGGGGGTCGACTGGGGAGTCGACCTGCCCACCAGGTCGACTGGGGTGTCGACCCTAGTGTCGACCTGGGGGTCGACCTCCCTGGTCGAGCCCAGGTGACCTGGGTGCATCAGCTTGGCTTTTGGGCTGTGTTTTGGTGGCTAGGACGAGATCTGACGGCTTTAATCTAATTTAGGGTTAATCTAATAGCCTAATACACCTAACTAATCTATAAATACACCCTAAGACAACCCTAATTCATACTAAAAATAGCTACAACACCGTTATGCCGTCAAAATGCAACTTGAAGGAGCCTCCATCAAATTAAAGAGGAAGATGGCTTCTCAAATCAACTTCTAATCAACTCTAGCAACTTAATCTTCTTCTTAGGAGTGCTAATCAACAAGTTGTGAGTTTTCTATAGCCGTAATGACCAATTGTTGAAATGAATATGATAGGATATAATGAGGTTATGGCTATGAATGTGGATCAATGCACGTTATGCAAGTTATATGCTATGTGTTAATGATGTTATGCATGTTATGCAAGTTATATGCTATGTGTTAATGATGTTATGCATGTTATGCAAGTTATATGCTATGTGTTTGTGATGTTATGCATGTTATGCAAGTCATATGCTACATGTTCATGATGTTATGCAAGTTATGCAAGTCATATGCTACATGTTCATGATGTTATGCAAGTCATATGCTACATGTTCATGATGTTATGCAAGTTATGCAAGTTATATGCTACATGATCATGATGTTATGCAAGTGTTAGGCTATGTGTTCATGATGCTAGTTATGCAAATTGCTATGATAAACATTGATCCATTATGACACCATGATTATGCAAGTTTGGTGTATGATTATATGCAAGTTCATATGTATGCAAGTTTGGTGTACGATTATATGCAAGTTCACATATGACATGTTATGCAAGTTTGGTGTTTGATTTTATGCAAGTAACATGTGCAAGTTTACACCTTTGGATGATATGCATACATATGCAAGTTAACCACTTTATATATCATACATACATATGCAAGTTTACCCCTTTGTATGACATAAGAAACTTATGCAAGTTAACCTCTTTATGACATATGTGATTCATGCAAGTTTGGGTTGATTATTTATGCTAGTTGGGTTTGATGCTATATGCATGTTGACACCTTTAAACCCATGTTGATGCTAATGTGTTATGCAAGTTGAACCCATTGTATTTGTGATGAATCTTCCCTTTTATGTCATGTTAGCGAATTATGTGGGGAACGATGGGGTTAATATACATGTTAATGAAATTGTGTGAAGTTGGTATGATTATGCATACCATAAAGTGGATGGACATAATTGAGTCAATTATGTACATCGTTAAAATTGGAATTAATTAGGGAAAATTAATTCGAAATATGGGGGTGATTAATTAGGTGTAATTAATCGACTAAGACACGAGGTTGGACCCTTTTGTAGCATAAGACTGCCCGGAACCGACCGGAAAATCCAGCGGCTACAAATGATTGGCCCAATGTGAGAGGTCTTAGGCACAAACTAAATACGTGACAAGTGTATAGACACGAGGTTAGACTCGGTTATGGCGTAAGGCTGCCCGGACCCAACCGGCAAATCCAGCTGCCATAAAAGATAGTCTAATGTGAGAGGTCTTTACAACGGTTACGTTTTTAATCAATTAAGAAACACTTAACCAGATAAGCATGTAGTGGGCATGAGGGGTTAAGTGGGTGCCTTGGTGGCCTGTGGAAATCAAGTAAGTGCCTTGGGTGGCATGAGGAAATCTAGTGCGTTGCCTTGGGTGGCAATAGAAAATACGATTAGAATACTTAACCAAGTGGAAACATGTAATTAAACATGATTAAAGGGTTAAGTCGGATGCACTAGATAAAATGACAAGCTTAGGTGGTAACTTTGTGGGGCCCATTTCAACCAAACCCATATGTATCTTATTTGGGCTCGACTCACGTCGAGGACGGGACACGCGTACTGGGCTTGATTATAAGAGGCCAAAACGGGTTAGTGGTGGCAACGCAAGTCCAACGGGTTTCATATGCGTGTGTGGACCCGGGCTGGTAGGTAAGACGTTGTTGCATTGTGTAGGTATAAGCCGTGAACCATTTGTTGTATCGGGTTGACACTTTGGGGAGTGATACACCCCACTGTGGGGCCAGCACGGGTATCTACGGTAGGGAGCCGATCGCTTGGGAGTAGTGGGAACACCTAGTGGAGATAGGGGCAGACGGCACCTATGTAGTCAGCTAGGGGTAAACGAAACTACTGGGTAAATTTTCTAAGTCCTTGGGAGGGATCAACCTTTAAGTAGGAATGACTGGTGTGGTGCAGTTAGTAATTACCCTTGGGTGGGTAGATGCGTCTTTACGGTTATCTTAGTTCATCCTATGTCTAGTTGGCTACTTAGTGTAGTCTTTTATCCCCAGTCATCCCGTACCAAGTTTATATCATACCCTAATTACTTTAATGATTGTGTTGTTAAAGTTATAGGGCTCACTCAGACTTATGTCTGACCCCGTTGTTTTTTTCTTTTCCCCCCTCAGGTCCTCAGGTTGGGCCTAGCACCAGTGGGCCTTGATCAGACTTCTTTATCTATCTTTTGGAGCTTGGACCATGATGTAAAGCCCAGCTTATCTTTTCATTTATGGCTATTGTTCATGTAGTGGGATTATGTACTTATGTTTTTATCAGGATGGATATTTAGTAATTGACTCTTTATGGTGTTGTAACTAAACATGTTCACCTTCTGCTGCAATGAAATGATGTTTTAGATTTTCAAGTATTTATATCTGTCATGTGTAATTTTTCTGTTCTGTATTCACTTAAAATGCTCCACCGAAGTTAAGGCATTCCCTTAGTGAGTGATCTTAGCGGGTGTGGGGTGTTACACGTGGTATCAGAGCGAAGGTTACCAGAACAGATAAATTTTTTAGAAAACTATTTTTCTAAAAACATTTTTGGAAGAAGTATTTTCAAAAACATGTCTTTAAAGAGAAAAGTTTATGAAAGAAAAGCATAATCCCCAATAGCCATATCTTTATCTTTCGAATTCTCCGTTTTGAATCTTTCCTTTTTCATTTCATCATGGCTGAAGTTCTTAACTTTCCGGAGGGTGTGACGATACCAGTATGGTATAGGAGATTGATGGAGGCTAGGACCGCCACTGCGGGTCCAGCAAATGTTCCTCCACCAACCGTAGCACCCGATCTTCCTCCTCCCCCTCCTCCTCCTCGCACGGATACTTTTGCAAAGACTTGCAAGGAATTTAAGGCTGTTGGAGGGAAACCTTTTCAAGGATCAGAAACTTTTGTGGAGGCTAGAGATTGGCTTAAGGAGGTGGAAGAGTTGATAGACATCTTTGAGATGGAGGATGGAAAGAAAGTCAAGTTAGCTGCTTGGTTAATGAAGGGAGAGGCCTCATTCTGGTGGGAGGTCACTAATGGAGAGCGCCGTATTGACTCTTGGGCGGATTTCAGGCAAAGATTTGTTGCAAAGTTTCTCTCAAGGGCGGAGGAAAACATATATATGGAAAGGTTCTTGACTCTAAAGCAAGGAAACCTCTCGGTGAAGGAGTATGTCAACAAGTTTAATCAATTGGCATGGTTTGGCATAGACATGGTGAATACACCGGAGAAGAAGGCTTTGAGGTTCGTTAAAGGCATGAATGAACCGATGCATGGATTGGCTATGACTCACATCCCTATGGGGGCCACCTTTGAGAAGCTAGTTGACATGGCACTCATGCATGAGGAAGAGAAGGGTCCCAATGCTAATAAGGCACCCGAGAACAATGGAGATCAAAAGAGACCTCAACAGCAACAAAACAAAGGTGGGAAAGGCAACGGTGGCAAGGAAAAGAAGAAGTGCTTCAATTGCGGGATACCAGGCCACCTAAGCAAAGATTGTCGGAAGAAGAAGAAGACTGGCTGCTATCACTGTGGCGAAGCAGGGCATCTAGTGAAGGATTGCCCTAAGAAGGGGCAAAGGACGGGATCTACCTCAGGAGGACAGGTGCAAGCTCTTATGGCATCGGGTCAGGCTAGGGGCAAGTTCAGGCTCTCGCGGTTCCACCGATTCAGGAAAGAGGTAGAACTATTTCCATTGAAAGTCTGGTTTTTCTATTTGCTCATCCTGTCCGTACATTGTTTGATTCTGGCGCATCGCATTCGTTTATCTCATCATCATTAGTTGAGTCACTGCACTTAGACACCAGTCTAGTAGATGATCCCTTGGTTGTTTCAAACCCAATTGGGGGCTCCACTTATTTGTCCATGATATGTTTGGGTTTGAAGATTTCTATACATAGCGTTGAGTTTAGACGTGATGCTTTTATTTTGGGCTTCACGGGCTATGGGTTGATTTTGGGCATGGACTGGTTATCCAGTAATGGTGCCATTCTTGATTGCGAAAGGAGAGTTGTTAGGCTCATGACCCGCTTGGGTAACACTCTCGAGATTTCTTGTAATCCCATGGATTCTATTATGCTAAGTTATCTTGAATCGCTTGACACTTCGGTCGAGAGTTTGCGATCTGTTAGAGTGGTCCGGGAATACTCGGATGTGTTTGAGGAGGTGAAGGGCTTACCTCCGAGGCGGGAGATTGACTTCCGAATATATCTGGTGGATAATGCTAAACCAGTATCTTTACCAGTGCGCCACAAGGCTCCTCGTGAGAGGAGGGAACTCCATAAGCAAGTAGGGGAGTTGCTTGAGAAGGGGTTCATAAGGAGGAGTACATCGGAGTGGGGTGCTCCAGTAGTTTTTGCCACGAAGGCGGATGGGTCCCTCAGACTTTGTGTAGACTATAGAGAACTCAACAAGCTCACAAAGAAGAATAGACACCCATTGCCGAGGATTGATGATCTTTTTGATCAGTTGGTTGGCGCTTCAGTATTTTCTCAGTTGGACTTAGCCACGGGGTTTCATCAGTTGAGGGTGGCTGAGGATAGCATAGACAAGACTGCCTTTAGGACTCCGGATGGTTTCTATGAGTGGCTGGTGATGCCATTTGGTTTGACGAACGCCCCTGCATGCTTGGTTGATTTGATGAGTAGGGTGTTCAGGGAGTACCTTAATAAGTTCGTGGTGGTCTTTGTGGATGACATCTTAGTATTTTCTAAGAGTGAAGAAGAGCATGCCCTACATCTTAGGGAAGTGTTGGAGACTCTTCGAGCGCATAGCCTTAAGGCTAAATTCTCTAAATGTCACTTCTGGAGGAAGGAAGTGCGGTTCTTGGGGCACGTGGTCTCCAAGGAAGGGATAGCTGTGGATCCCGCGAAGGTAGTATCCATCCAAGATTGGAAGGTTCCGAAGAATGCTACCGAGGTGAGGAGTTTCTTGGGGTTGGCTGGCTACTATAGGAAGTTTATCAAGGACTTCACGAAGATATCAGCCCCATTAACTCGCTTGACGAAGAAGAATCTAGTCTTCGTATGGGACGTAGATTGTGATGATGCGTTCCGACGGTTAAAGAGGGCTTTAACCACAGCTCCAGTCTTAGTGTTGCCAGATGGGAGTAAGCCATTTGTTGTCTATACTGATGCTTGTGGGACTGGACTGGGCGCAGTCTTAATGCAAGAGGGAAGGGTAATAGCCTATGGTGGAAGGCAGTTGAGAAAGCATGAGAAGAATTACCCTACCCATGATTTAGAGTTGGCCGCTATTGTTTTTGCACTTAAGATTTGGCGCAATTATCTTCTTGGAGAGAGGTTCGAGTTGTTCACTGACCACAAATCATTGAAGTACTTGTTTTCTTAGAAGGATTTGAACTTGAGACAACAAAGGTGGATGGAGTTCTTAGCATCCTATGATTTCGAGATAGCGTATACCCCTGGCAAGGGTAACGTGGTGTCGAACGCCTTGAGTAGAAAAAGGTTGTCGTTGAGTCCATTGTTCGTGGAAAGACAAAGCTTGGAATTTATCTCGATGTTTGATTTCAGACCTTCCGTTGACTATATACCCGGTTTGCTAGCATCCTTGGAGGTTAGACCTACTCTTTTGGGGGCGGATTGGAGAAGCACAGAGGTACGACCCACAGTTGGTTGAGTTGATAGAGAGGCTCATAAGGGGGGAGTCGTCCAGCCATTTGAGTAGGTACACCCTAGACGATAGGGGGTGCTTGCGTAGAGACGTTAGACTTTGTGTACCGCAAGACGAGGGTTTGAGGAAGGCTATTCTTGATGAAGCACACCGTTCTAGGATGACCATTCAACCCGGTGGGGACAAGATGTACCAAGACATGAAGCGAGTTTTCTTTTGGGCCGGTATGAAGAAAGATGTGGCCGAGTATGTCGCTAGATGCTTGGTGTGCCAACAAGTGAATGTGGAGCAAAAGAAACTAGCTGTGTTGCTGCACCCATTGGAAGTTCCGCAATGGAAGTGGGATAGCGTCTCGATGGATTTTATTGATGGGTTACCAAGATCGAGGAAGGGTAATACGGGAATTTGGGTTGTGGTAGACAGACTTACTTAGAGTGCCCATTTAATACCCGTGAAGAGCAAGAGGACTGCTCCATGGCTAGCTTCAGTTTACCTTCGAGAGATAGTTCGGTTACATGGGGTACCCTCTAGCATAGTGAGTGATCGAGATCCTATCTTCACTAGCGAGTTTTGAAGGAGTTTGCAAGAGGCGGTAGGGACTCAATTGTGTTTGAGCACCGCGTATCATCCTCAGACGGACGGCCAGACCGAGAGGGTAAATCGTGTTCGGGAAGACCTTTTGAGGCTTTGTATCCTAGATTTTGGAGGCACATGGGAAGATCATCTTCCATTGGTGGAGTTCGCGTATAATAACAGCTTTCAGTACAGTATTAGTATGGCTCCTTTCGAAGCTCTTTATGGAAGGCCTTGTCGATCACCTACATGTTGGTGGGAATCTACGGATAAGATCTTGCTTGGGCCTGATATGGTTAGAGAGACTTCGGAAAAGATTGATTTGATTCGAAGAAGGATGAAAGCGGTGCAAGACAGACAGAAATCTTACACGGATAAAAGGAGGACGGATCTTGAGTTTGAGGTTGGGGACATGGTCTTTGTCAAAGTATCTCCATTACGGAATGTAGTTCGCTTTGGGTCCGTTGGGAAGTTAGCTCCAAGATTTGTTGGGCCGTTTCCTATTAAGGAAAGGATTGGACGGATGGCATATAGAGTGGATTTACCCAAGAGACTTAGTGGGGTACATGACGTATTCCATGTGTCACATTTGAGGAAGTGCCTACATGAGACCGCAGAGGTGGTAGAGCCGAGCTTGCTAAGAGAAGTGGAGGTAGAGCGTGATGCGACTATTCGACGAGCTCCTACTCGCATCCTTGGGTCAGAGATTAGGAAGTTGAGGAACAGAGAGGTGCAACTAGTCAAAGTGCAATGGGGAGAAGATGAGAGCAATGCTACTTGGGAGACAGAAGCAAAAATGTGTTCATTGTGCCCATTCCTTTTTGAGGGTATGTCTTTTTACTTCTCCTTTATCGTTTGTCTAGTACTTATCTTATCTTTAATATGTCCTCTCATTAGTACCTTTAACCTTTAGATAGGGTAAACCTATGGTTGAAACATGTGTTTGAGACATGTTATGTTTGATGGATGCGTGTGGATGCAAGTGGTTGCTAGTGGTTGCTCGTGGATGCATATACACACACTCTAGGCACTAGATCGGCTCAGTCACTTCATATTGCATATTGCATAAAATTGTGTGTAGGTAGCTATATTAATGGATGAATAATGGTTGCGTTATCATTTGGATGATGCATTTTGGTGTATGGTTGTGCACACATGTAGAAATAGTATGTGTCGATAAGGTTCTTTTGCATACATATTGGATGCATGGCACTATCATGGTTTGCATTAAGGAGGTCAACTGAATCAGTAGACCGCCTGATTTTGCATTAGACAGGGAACATATACACACACTCTTTGCATATGTTCATACAACATTAGAAACTCTAAGGACAATGGATGTCAGTGTTTGATGGTTTGAGTAGATGGTTGTTTGGTTGGTAGGATACGTTCTTCTTGACTTAGAGATTTCGGGGACGAAATCCTTTAAGTAGTGGAGAATGTAACACCCCGTATGTTGAATAACTTGCTATAATATAAAACAGGGCAGAATTAAATTTTAAAATCTGAATCAGGGGAAACAGGCTATGCCATTGCGTTCGTCTCGGAAAAATACGCGAAATAGAGTCCGAGTTTTCGAAAATCGGAGTCCGTTTGACCCAGTTAAGGCCCGAAGAAGTTTTCAGAAATTCAAAATAGATTTAAATATAAAAATTCAAACATTTCAGAAGTGGCGGGAAAATTCCCGCCAGACCCAGGGAGTTGACCTGGGGGTCGACTGGGGAGTCGACCTGCCCACCAGGTCGACTGGGGTGTCGACCCTAGTGTCGACCCGGGGGTCGACCTCCCTGGTCGAGCCCAGGTGACCTGGGTGCATCAGCTTGGCTTTTGGGCTGTGTTTTGGTGGCTAGGACGAGATCTGACGGCTCTAATCTAATTTAGGGTTAATCTAATCGCCTAAAACACCTAACTAATCTATAAATACACCCTAAGACTACCCTAATTCATACTAAAAATAGCTACAACACCGTTATGCCGTCAAAATGCAACTTGAAGGAGCCTCCATCAAATTAAAGAGGAAGATAGCTTCTCAAATCAACTTCTAATCAACTCTAGCAACTTAATCATCTTCTTAGGAGTGCTAATCAACAAGTTGTGAGTTTTCTATAGCCTTAATGACCAATTGTTGAAATGATTATGATAGGATATAATGAGGTTATGGCTATGAATGTGGATCAATGCAAGTTATGCAAGTTATATGCTATGTGTTAATGATGTTATGCAAGTTATATGCTATGTGTTAATGATGTTATGCAAGTTATATGCTATGTGTTTGTGATGTTATGCAAGTCATATGCTACATGTTCATGATGTTATGCAAGTTATGCAAGTCATATGCTACATGTTCATGATGTTATGCAAGTTATGCAAGTTATATGCTACATGATCATGATGTTATGCAAGTTATGCAAGTGTTAGGCTATGTGTTCATGATGCTAGTTATGCAAATTGCTATGATAAACATTGATCCATTATGACACCACGATTATGCAAGTTTGGTGTATGATTATATGCAAGTTCATATGTATGCAAGTTTGGTGTATGATTATATGCAAGTTCACATATGACATGTTATGCAAGTTTGGTGTTTGATTATATGCAAGTAACATGTGCAAGTTTACACCTTTGGATGATATGCAAACATATGCAAGTTAACCCCTTTATATGTCATACATACATATGCAAGTTTACCCCTTTGTATGACATAAGAAACTTATGCAAGTTAACCTCTTTATGACATATGTGATTCATGCAAGTTTGGGTTGATTATTTATGCTAGTTGGGTTTGATGCTATATGCATGTTGACACCTTTAAACCCATGTTGATGCTAATGTGTTATGCAAGTTGAACCCATTGTATTTGTGATAAATCTTCCCTTTTATGTCATGTTAGTGAATTACGTGGGGAACGATGGGGTTAATATACATGTTAATGAAATTTTGTGAAGTTGGTATGATTATGCATACCATAAAGTGGATGGACATAATTGAGTAAATTATGTACATCGTTAAAGTTGGAATTAATTCGGGAAAATTAATTCGAAATATGGGGGTGATTAATTAGGTGTAATTAATCGACTAAGACACGAGGTTGGACCCTTTTGTAGCATAAGACTGCCCGGAACCGATCGACAAATCCAGAGGCTACAAATGATTGGCCCAATGTTAGAGGTCTTAGGCACAAAATAAATATGTGACAAGTGTATAGACACGAGGTTAGACTCGGTTATGGCGTAAGGCTGCCCGGACCCAACCGGCAAATCCAGCTGCCATAAAAGATAGTCTAATGTGAGAGGTCTTTACAACGGTTGCGTTTTTAATCAATTAAGAAACACTTAACCAGATAAGCATGTAGTGGGCATGAGGGGTTAAGTGGGTGCCTTGGGTGGCATGTGGAAATCAAGTAAGTGCCTTGGGTGGCATGAGGAAATCTAGTGCGTTGCCTTGGGTGGCAATAGAAAATACGATTAGAATACTTAACCAAGTGGAAACATGTAATTAAACATGATTAAAGGGTTAAGTGGGATGCACTAGATAAAATGACAAGCTTAGGTGGTAGCTTGTGGGGGTCCATTTCAACCAGTAACCCATATGTATCTTATTTTGGCTCGACTCATGTCGAGGACGGGACACGCGTACTGGGCTTGATTATAAGAGGCCAAAACGGGTTAGCGGTGGCAACACAAGTCCAACGGGTTTCATATGCGTGTGTGGACCCGGGCTGGCAGGTAAGACATTGTTGCATCGTGTAGGTATAAGCCGTGCACCATTTGTTGTATCGGGTTGCCACTTTGGGGAGTGATACACCCCACTGTGGGGCCAGCACGGGTATCTACGGTAGGGAGCCGATCGCTTGGGAGTAGTGGGTACACCTAGTGGAGATAGGGGCAGACGGCACCTATGTAGTCAGCTAGGGGTACACGAAACTACTGGGTAAATTTTCTAAGTCCTTGGGAGGGATCAACCTTTAAGTAGGAATACTGGTGTGGTGCAGTTAGTAATTACCCTTGGGTGGGTAGATGTGTCTTTACCGTTATCTTAGTTCATCCTATGTCTAGTTGGCTACTTAGTGTAGTCTTTTATCCCCAGTCATCCCGTACCAAGTTTATATCATACCCTAATTACTTTAATGATTGTGTTGTTAAAGTTATAGGGCTCACTCAGACTTATGTCTGACCCCGTTGTTTTTATCTTTTCCCCCTCAGGTCCTCAGATTGGGCCTAGCACTAGTGGGCTTTGATCAGACTTCTTTATCTATCTTCTGGAGCTTGGACCGTGATGTAAAGCCCAGCTTATCTTTTCTTTTATGGCTATTGTTTATGTAGTGGGATTATGTACTTATGTTTTTATCAGGATGGATATTTAGTACTTGACTCTTTATGGTGTTGTAACTAAACATGTTTACCTTCTGCTGCAATGAAATGATGTTTTAGATTTTAAAGTATTTATATCTGTCTTGTGTAATTTTTCTGTTCTATATTCACTTAAAATGCTCCACCGAAGTTAAGGCATTCCCTTAGTGAGTGACCTTAGCGGGTGTGGGGTGTTACAGTTATGGTTGATGGGACAACCTACGTCTGTTGGGTGCAACATCAAAGTCTTGAGGTACAACATCTATTTGAAATCGAAAATTACATTGCATGACTTTGAAAACTCATTTATGGAGATGAAATAGAAACATAACATGGTGCATCATATTCCAAAAAATAGTATATCGAATTCCGACCATAGTAAACCCACCTTTGACCAACAAAACGACATGTGAAAAATTGAGCTAAAAAAGCTTTCGACGTTCCCAAAAGTCATTAATATTGAACTTATTGGTTACTGTTAGACCAAAAATTGGGTCTAACACCCAAATGCAGATCGCAGATCACAAAATGCAGAAAACAGTAAATAAAGAGGAGACACACAAGGTTTTTATAGTGGTTCGGCTGTAGATGTAGCCTACGTCCACTTTATAATCTTATTGTTATACTGACAGATTACAAGAATCAGTTAGATGTAGACACACAATCCGTGTGTTAATTGTATTGAAAAGAGAAGAATTTGAGTGTATGAAGGTGCAAAGTCCTTGCACTTCAGTAATGGTGGAAGCAGTGAAGAAGAATGGCCAAAAGATCCTTGAAAATGCCTTCAAATGGTGTATTTATAGCTGTTTCCTGAAAGCGGTTCATGGGACACATGGCACGCATCCCAAAAATCTCGAGATGTAGTGGAAAACGTCCAGATTTCATCTTCAAATCGTCATATGACATGTGTAATAAGATCCATGCAAGTTGGAGTAAAAATAGCCATGAGAATAGGTCAGAACAAGCTGCGCAGGAGCAGGTGCGGGGATCGGTTCGTGGTGGGGTGCATGGCATACGATCCAGGATAATGGGAGCAAGATGGCGTGAGAATAGGTCAAAATAGTGTGCTTATCTGCAGGCTCGGTGGTCGGATCGTGGTGATAGGATCGGATCACGGATCAAGGGTGCGCACCACGAACGGGACGTGGTTGGAGGTAGCGAGCAGGGTGATGACGGGTCGGATCGTGGTGCATGAGGGGCGATCCGAGGGAGGCGATCCGATCGAGGGCGAGCTGATGGGAGCGATCCAAATTGGTGCTTATGAACCAGAGAGGGCGATCCGAGCCCATGATGCTTCGTCAGGAAATTGCCAGATTATACCTGTTCACGGAAACGGGCATAACTTTCAAACCGTGAGTCCGATTGAGCCAAACCGAAGCTCAAACTGAAGCTAATTCAGAGATCTACAAGAGTTACAGAGCTTAGCTCGTAATCGCTGTTTTCGGGCCCAAAAGAGGTCGTCTGATAGGAGTTTCGGGCCTGTTTATGTTGAGGATGTGATTTTGACCAAATCTCTCAATGTCTTCTGACGTTGTTTCCATTGCTCGAGCATGCTATCATTCAGGAATTCCATGTGTGACAGCTTTTGCCAAAAAATATGTCAACAGTTACTGAACTAAGATGAGAAGGGAGGAACCTATTAGTCCTATATATCTTTGAGAGAGCTTCGTTTTGACTAATTATGGTTTTAGTAACTCTAAATGATAAAAAATTATATTTAACGTAACAATCCATGTCCGTTGGGTGCAACATCGATGTCTTGAAAAGCAACATCTGTTTGAAAATCCAAAATTGCATTATATGACTTTTGAAAACTCATTTATTGGGATAAAATAGAAATATAGCGTGGTGCATTATATTCCAAAAATATAGTAAATCAAATTCCAACCATGGTAAACCCCCTTTTGACGAAAAAAACCGCATGAGAAAAATTGAGCTAAAAAAGATTTCGATGTTCCCAAAAGTCATTAAGATTGAATTTCTTGGTTACAGAGCTAAGATAAGATGGGTGGAACATGTTAGCCATATAGATCTAAGAGGAGGCTAGTTTTGACTGGTTATTGTAGTAGTAACTCTAAGTGGATTAAAATTTATGGTTGACGGAACATCCCAAGTCCTTTGGGTGCAACATCGAAGTCTTGAGTTTGAACATCTATTTGAAAATCCAAAATCATACTATATGACTTTTGAAAATTCGTTTATGGAGATAAAGTAAAAATATAACATGATGAATCTTATTCCAGAAAATAGTAAATCAAATTCTTACAACGATAAACCCCTCTTTGACCAACAAAACGGCATGTGAAAAATTGAGCTAAAAATGCTTTTGATGTTCACAAAAGTCATTAAGATTGAATTTCTTGGTAACTGAACTAAGATGAGATTGGTGGAACCTGTCAGCACTATAGATCTATGAGGGAGCTTAGTTTTGACTAGTTATGGTTCTAGTTGCTCAAAATGGATACAAAGTTATGGTTGATGGATCAACCCACTTTTGTTGGGTGCAACATCAAAGTCTTGAGATGCAACATCGGTTTGAAAATCCAACATTGCAACGTATGACTTTTGAAAACTTGTTTATGGTGATGAAACAAAAATATAACTTGGTGCATCATATTCAAAATATAGTAAATCAAATTCCTATCAAGGTAAACCACCTTTTGTCCAATAAAACGGCATGTGAAAATTTGAGCTAAAAAAGCTTTTGGTGTTCCCAAAAGTCATTAAGATTGAATTTCTTGGTTACTGAACTAAAATGAGATAGGTGAAACCTGTTAGACCTATAGATCTATGAGAGAGATTCGTTTTTACTAGTTATGGTTCTAGTAATATAATAGGATAAAAATGTATGGTGGACGGAAGAACCCGCGTCTGTTGGGTGCAACATCAATGCCTTGAGGTGCAACAACTGTTTGAAAATCCAAGATTGCACTGTATGACTTTTGAAAACTTGTCTATGGGGTTGAAATAGAAATATAACATGGTGAATCATATTCCAAAATATAGTAAATCAAATTCCTACCACGGTACACACCTCTTTGAGCAACAAAACGACATGCGAAAAATTGAGCTAAAAAAGCTTTCAATGTTCAAAAAAGTCACTAAGAATAAAATTTTTGGTTACTGAACTAAAATGATATGGGTGGAACCTATTAATCCTATAGATCGATGAGAGAGCTTCGTTTTGACAGGTTATGGTCCTAGTAACACAAAATGGATACAAAGTAACGGTTGACGGAACAACCCAAGTCTGTTGGTTGCAAAATCGAAGTCTTGTGGTGCAACATCTATTTGGAAAACCAAAATTGCACTACATGACTTTCAAAAACTCGTTATAGTGATGAAATAGAAATATAACATGGTGCATCATATTCCAAAATATAGTAAATCGAATCTTACCGTGGTAAACTCCCTTTGACCAACAAAACGGCATGTGAAAATTGAGCTAAAACAGCTTTCGGTGTTCCCAAATGTCATTAAGATTGAATTTCTTGGTTATTGATCGATGAGATGGGTGGAACCTGTTAGTCCTATAGTTCTATGAGAGAGCTTCGTTTTGACCGGTTATGGTTCTAGTAACTCAAAATGGATACAAAGTTATGGTTGACGGAACAGCCCATGTTTGTTGGGTGCAACATCGAAGTCTTAAGGTGCAACATCTATTTGAAAATCCAAGATTACATTGTATGACTTTTGAAAACTCGTTTATCGGGATGAAATAGAAATATAACATGGTGCATTATATCCAGAGTATAGTTAATCGAATTCTTACCACGGTAAACCCCCATTTGACCAACAAAATGACATGTGAAAAATTGAGCTCAAAAACCTATCAATGTTCCCAAAATTCATTAAGATTGAATTTCTTGGTTATTGAACTATGATCAGATGGGAGGAACATGTTAGTCCTATAGATCTATGAGCGAGCTTCATTGTAACACCCCGTATTTTTAAGATAATAAAATGGGAATAACTTAATTAAATATTCAGAATCAAGTGAAACATATAAGGTAAGAAGAACGTATGAGCATTAGAATTTTACATATGTAAGGAACTTATGTGTATATATACATATTAGATAAATTTATCCAAAAAATCGAAACACGAAAGAGGAAAACAGAGCAGGAATTTTGCCCATTGGGGGTCGACCCATAAATAGGGGTGTCGACCCATGGGTCGACCCATCTGAAGGTGGTCGACTCCGGGGTCGGTCCCATCGCAGATCTGGGCAGATTCGGGTGTGTGAACGTGGACTGTTTTTTGTTTAAATTCTGTCCTGAACACCTATAGATAAGTCTGTAAAACCAACCGTAAATCTCATATTTATGAGACTATGTAGAAGCTCTGCCATTCCTCTTCCTCCTCAAATATATTCAGTAAATTAAGATTAAATTATTAGTTTAGGAAAAATTTCTGATTCCAGATCTGAAGGAAAGGAGCGTATGTTTTTAAATGAGTGTTCAGATCTCTTATTGAAGTAGGCTAACTCTATAGATTCGATCTATTCAAATTCCTTCCTCTTTCTTTCCTTTCTCATTTAATGAAAATCATCAATCCATGGTCATTAGGTTTTGAATCCGATTAATGGAAAAACCATAGATGTTAAAACTGGATCAGATCCAGAACTAGGAAAGCGTACAAGATGAGTGGGTTTAAGCTATAGCATTTTAGATAATAATATTTTATCGTTTACCATTCCCCATTTTGTATAATTGAATTTGCTAGAATAATTAAGAATTACTTTTTTAACAATTTGAGATGTTAATATGAATAATTCCTATGTTGAATCAGTTAAAGTGTTGGAATGATTACATGTTGAACACAAACTAGTTACAAAATGGGTAATGACTACTGTTGTTAAAATCAAAAAATTCACTTGTGGTATGTTTTTGAGTAGATGACATGTTTAACTTGTTGGATTTGAACAATTACCCAATTAAATATTTACATGTCAAAATAAAATTAAACATATATTAGAGAAGACATGCGACAAAATATAGGGATAGTTTGATGACATGTAAATCGGATCACAGTAAACAAATGAAAAGGAAAATATGCCTAAAATTTACATGAAATAGGAATAATTGTTAAAGAATGAACATGCCTAGATTCACAGTAATTTGACACTGTAATGCTAGATTGCACTTGTGATAGAAGTCTGCCAAGAACCTCCTAGAAAATCCGGCTTTTAGAAGTGGTAAATCTAATGTAAGGGGTCTAATTGCATAATTAAAACATAAATTGGTACTAAGACACGAGGCTAAGTCAATTTGTAGTAGATGTCGAGCCAGTCCCGCCCAACAAATCCAGCGTCCACAAGTGTAGGCTTAATGTGATAGGTCTAGTGCATGCATACATATATATATAATAAGATATGGATAAGTTGCAATGATGGTAATTAAATGTCTAACTCAGAAAATAAGAAAGGAAGTGATGTAATGGACTGAGTTTGTGTAATGCGAAGGAAAAAGTGATGTATTTCCCTAAATGACCTATTTTTTAGAATGTGGTTGCAAGTAAGCCACAGTGAATAAAGTAAGAAAGAGAAAAGAAATACTTGCCACCATGAATTTAGATTGGAATAAGTTATGAAAATAAATCACTGATTCCTACTATAAATAAAATTAATAAGGTGCATGAAGTGTTTTTTCCTTTACAAAATAAGGAACATATATTGCAGTGAATGAAGAATAATGGATTACAATAGTAAATGATTAAAACGGCGAATGATAATAACCTAGTATGAATAAATAACATTAACATAAACGTTGTACAATAGGTAGACTTGTCCTAGGGACAAGTGAAGATTATAACTTAGGTTATAATAAACTAGTAAGGAAATGGGATAGCTGGTATAATGAGATAAGGAACACTTAATTGTAAATTAAGTAATCGGTAAATGCAGAAAGCTGGAAACCAGTTGAGAAAAGGGGAAAATATAGGAAATATAACAAGTTGTACTTAATTATAAATTAAGTAATCTGTAAACTTGGAAGTCTAAAACCCGCTGATAAGAATAACGTGTTTGGACTTGTCCTAGGGACAAGAGGAAATTATAACATAGGTTCTAATAAATGGGTAGAGAAACTTATTAATAGACCTTAGTTAAGAGAACTAAGTTAATAAGTAAATAATCATAAGTTGTAGTAACAGTGTAAAATGGAATTATGATTAAATGAGAAAGAATGAGGAAAGCTTATGAAATAAGTTATATTTAATCATAAGTACTGACTGACATGTTAAACAGGAAACATGTGAATTGGGATACATTTAATTACATATTAAGTAGAACATGTTATTTTAACAAGAAAATAAAATAAGAACAAAAAGGGATTGTGTATTATAGACCTTGGACCACAATCTAGAGAACAACATGTTGTGGGCTTATTAATAAATTTAAATGGGTTAAATTATATAACTGAAATTGATAAGCAAGAGGAACTTGGTAACTTGATTAAGAAATCAATATGAATGCGAATAACCAAGTTAAATGGAAACTTGATGAGGTAAAGCAAGCACGTAAAAGAATGTTTATACATAGGGTCTAACAACATATTAAATGATGCGCTTGGACCAGTCCGCACGTTTGAGGGTGAATAACCCAATAGGGTAGATCATCATGGTGTTATAAGGCACGAGGGGAGCGCACATTCATCTGATTATTCTTTCAGCTCCGAAGGACTGAAAGGGGAAGCACACGGCTTCATGAGATGCATAAGTTGCTCCGAGTAGTCCTCTGTGCGGTGGAAGATGTTTAGGTTTTACTCGCATAGATTAGGGATGCGCATAACTACTAGGTGGGTGGGCCTTGGCTGCAAAAGTAGCAATGCAGTTAGAAAGCTGTGACACAGTGACACCAGGGTGATTCGGTGGTCACCTCAACGGGGAAGCAAAGGGTCACGACCAACAAGGATAGTAGATCGTCAGATACCTATCATCGACAGCCAGTGGGATGCGAAAAGACTAGAGCTAAAACCAATAGACCCTTCACCTTTAACTATCGGGCTACGGTGGTTGAGGGAAGACGCCAAATGGATGTTTAGATTGTTTTTTTAGAGGCAGTCGTTTAGCTCTTGTATTCATTACTAGTTGAGGGAGGGGCCGAGGTGGGGCTGTAGCAACCATGAAAATAGACCCTAGGAATATCTGTATATAGAGGCACTTAAAGACGGACCTGTACAAATACAAAAAAGCTCCTGACCGATTTAAGTGTTCCTTGTTTCGCCCTACCAGGGAACTCGATGCACATTAGAGAACGTGCAGTTAAGGCATCGAGATACAATTGACGATACATATGTGGGATAGCCTAGATACATGCATGTCGGTTCTGGGTGATGTAACATAGACTTGAGGGCATTACTCCGGTATGAAATCTGGTTCGATCAACGCTGGCAGTTCGTACGCTTACATAGCGTAGTAATAACAGATATAAGAGGAACGTAACATTGTTCTGTAGAGATCCGTACGTCACTCCGGCGTAAGATGGAGGACTATATTCATTTCTGTGGCATTACGGTAGAGACCGTACGAGTGGGGTACCATGGGGGGTACCTCAGTATTAAGGATTAATTACATATGTACTATATTAGGTTAATCCACTAGGGAGTAATGGGTATGACGTGTGTGTAAGCCTTAAGTGCTATTAACCCAAGTAACCTAATAAATAAGAAAAATATGATTGAATGGTATATGTAGGATTATCCAAAGTGTATAATTTAAATCCAGTCACTAGAACTTGCGTTCTGACTCAATCCTCATAACATACTCGCAGGTTAGATTTGTGGCAGAGACATTATAGCTATAGATACTGGTTAGGTAGTATTATTAATACAATAAGGCTATATTTTGATTACATTATATTTTATTCATTCCGCTGTGAGATGTTTTCTGAGCTCATACGTATTTTATGTCTCTATCTTTTCTACAAGATACTAGAGCACAACAACTTGAGATTCGATAGATTGGAATTTTGAAAAAAAAGGCCTGTCAGAATTCGAGTTGTTACATTTGGTATCAGAGCTTAGGTTTAGGATTCCTATATAAATAGTGAGTGAACGTACTTGTATTTTAAAAAATATAAATATCATATATATATATACATATATATATATATATATATGTATATGCATATACACACATAGATCCACAGAGAAACCCACTAAATAGAAAGAGTTTAATATGATAAGAAATGGGATGTCTATTTTGTACGCTAAATGAATGAATATGGAAATTTGAGACCCTTAGTTGATTTGGGTAGAAAGTGTACAATGTACTTTGTATGGAAGGAAGGTGAATACCATATGATTGGTATTTTGGGTTTGTGGGTTTGAAAATAAAACCTCGTAAATTGGAAAAGGTTAAAAATTAGAAGAATGGATTAGGAATATATATAAATATAGTTGAGAGAATTGACTTTGTGGGAGTGTCTAGGAAAGACTAGAAGGTTTGATACCTGCTTTGAGTCTAACCCCATTGTTAACTTTTAAGAACTTGAAATTGTAAAAGTTTTGGGAAAATGGTTTATGGCGTTTTCGAGTTTTAATCTTAAAATTTATAGTTTTAAATATGTAAAGTACGCATATTGAGTTTTAAAGTAAAATGGGGTATATTATGTAAATAGTGATTTCTTGCGAAAACTTTGTCTAAAGTAAAATTCTCTCAGTAAAAGGTGCATAGTATAGAGCATGTATAGCTCGCTAGTTTTCTTGTTATATTACATGTAAGGATTTAAAAGCAAAACTTAGAAAGTTTTCCATTTTGTTCTTAATAAAGAAAGATTTGAAATTTCTATTCTTATGACAATCCTTTTTGATAAATTATTTTGACAAGATAGTTTTGTTGGGTGGACAAAATAAGTTGTACAAATTAAGAAAAGAGTAGATGGTTGCACATTGTAGTAAGAGACTAAACTGACTTTATTGGCAAGAACCTATCGTAAACCTGATTGAGAATTAGTTGTCCTTGTGTACTACAGTATTGTGATTTGGAAAAAAATGATGATTTACATTGTTTAAAAATTACATGTTTTATGGTTTGGCAAAAGTAATTTTTCATGACGAAAACAAGGTTTTTTACTTTTTTTTAATTTTTGAAAGAATGTTTAAATGAAAAGGGCCAAACCACGTTTTAGGGTTTGGAGTAGGTGAGGATTAGTGCATAGGGAAGACGGGAAAAGTTTTGAGGCTATGAAGCAGATAGGGAGAATTATCTTGCAATAATAGTAAGCTCCCGTAGAATGTGTATGCATTGAAAAGCCTAGGGTGCTTCTTGAAATAATTATTGGTACACAGCTAGGACTAGTGGTGACTATTGGATAGTAAAAAGGGGCAAGTAAGTGTTTAGATCCTATTGCTAATTTTCATGTTAGGGGTAAAATCCGTTACAGCATTTCTATTGGGGTCGTTCCATTATTTTATTCTTGTTGGGTAGTTAGGGTAACACCTAAACCTGTCGTGGATCCCTTTGTTTGGACTTTTCTGTCTGAAGAAGACATAGTCCCTAGATTCTTGGCCGTTAGTAGTATCTTGTAAGGGTGTCTGTACTCCTGCTTTAGTTGAAAGACTAGAAGCTTGTTTAGATTTAAATTAAGATCAGATAATAAATAAGCTAATAAAAGAGAAAATGTACAACTAAAATGAAACAACAATTTCAGTAAAGCAACAAACATAATAAGTTATGAGAAAAGAATGATAAATAAAAAAAAAATTCAAGATAAGACGAAAAAGAAAATCAGTAATAAAAGAAAATTTTCTTATGTAGGCTGTACTTGGATAAGAAAATAGGGAATCTTTATAAATAGCTACATAAAATCCAAGTACAGATGGAAAAGGGTACATAAAAGAAAAACAGAAGATGTGAAGTTTTCTATTTTCCACTTTTTGTAACATAAGAAATTGAATTTAAAAAATTAGATTTTTTTTTTGAAATTCAAGAAATAAAGTTGGTTGGTAGGATTATGGATGCAACAATTGGATGAACTACGCTCTTAATCTATAAGAGTGTGGGAAATATTTGGATCAAAAAGCATTTTGATTTTCAAAATATTACATTATGTAGAACTGCCAGTATATTTTGGATGTAAGCATCATATTTTACAAGGATTTTTGAAAATTTTGCATACACATAGGAGGTATCGCTTAGGCATACAAGCATTATTACGTTTTATTTCACTTTTCACAAGTGCACAATGGTTGCAAAAATTGGATGCACACATGTTGGATGGATATCATGCGAGTGGTTACTTGATTTTACATTTATCAAATTTCGAGGACGAAATTTCCTAAAGTGGGAGAATGGAACACCCTGCATTTTTAAGATAATAGACTAATAGTAACTTAATTAATTATTCAGAATTAAGTGAAAAGGACTGCGCCATTGCGTTCATCTCGGAATTCTGGTCAAAATAGACAATTGGTTTGCGTAAAACGGATAACGTATGAAGAACTTATGCGTGTCAAAAGTTTATATATATATAAGGAACTTATATGTTATTAAATAAATTTATCCAGAAAATCAAAACACGAAGCGGGAAAACAGAGTGGGAATTTTGCTCGTTGGGGGTCGACCCGTCAACAGGGGGGTCGACTCGTGGGTCGACCCACTTAAAGGGGGACGACCTGGGGTTGACCCCACCGAAGATCTGGGCAGATTCCGAAGCGTGAACGTGGACTATTTTCTGGCCTAAATTCTTTGTTGAACGCCTATATATAAGTCTGTAAAGCCAACCCTAAGTCTCATATTTCTGAGACCATGCAGAAGCTCTGCCATTCCTCTTCCTCCTCAAATATATTCAGAAAATTAAGATTAGATTATTTGTTTAGGAAAAAACTCTGAATCCAGATCTAAAGGAAAGGAATGTATGTTTGTAAATGGGTGTTCAGATCTCTTATCGAAGTAAGGTACCATTCTGGATCCGATCTATTCAAATTCCTTCCTCTTTCTTTCCTTTCTCTTTTAATGAAAATAATCAATCCATGGTCGTCAGGTTTTGAATCCGATTAAGGGGAAAACCACAGATGCTAAAACTGGATCAGATCCAGAATTGGGAAAGCGCGCGAGGGGAGTGGGTTTAAGCTATAACATTTTAGATAAAAATATGTTTCTGGTTACCATTCCCTATTTTGTATAATTGAATTTGCCAGAATAATTAATAATTACTGTTATAATAAGTTGAGATGTTAATATGAATAATTCATGTGTTGAATCAGTTAAAGTGTAGGAATGATTACATGTTGAAAACAAATTTGTTAGAAAATGCGTAATGACTACTGTTGTTATAATCAAATGATTCACTTGTGGTATATTATTGAGTAAATGACATGTTTAACTTGTTGGATTTGAACAATTACGCGATTAAATATTTACATGTCAAAATAGAATTAAACAAATGTTATAAAGGACATGTGACAAAATACAGGCATAATTTGATGACATGTAAATTGGATCATAGAAAACATATTAAAAGGACAATATGCCAAAAATTTACAAAAAATAGGAATAATTGCTAAAGAACGAACATGCCTACATTCACAGTAATTTGACACTGTAACGCTCTTAGACACGAGGTTGGATTGCACTTGAGATAGAAGTCTGCCCAGAACTGCCCGGCATATCCAAAATTCACAAGTGTTAAATCTAATGTGAGGAGTCAAAGTGCATAATAAAAACTTGCAATGGTACTAAGACACGAGGTTAAGTCAACTTGTGTTAAAATGTAACACCCCGTAATTCTGTTAATATTAATATTCACAAATTAAAGAATAACTAATCTCAGACTTGAGAATTGTGGGAAACGGGTTGCGCCATTGTGTTCGTCTCGGAATTCTAGTGGAGATAGAGTCCGAGTTTGCGGGAACGAGTACCGGGTGAAAGAGTTATGGACGAATGAAGTTTGGTGGCAAAGAAAGAAAATAAAAATAAATGCACTGGCGCACTTGGGAAGTGCGCCAGTACATATTTACACTGGCGCACCTGCCAAGTGCTCCCAGGCCGAGGCTGGAGCTTGCACAGCTTTCTGGTTCAGGCTGACCCGTGTTGTTGAGTCCATTCTGACTCCTTGCTGAGTCATTAGGGCTGACTCATCACCCTATCATAATTAAATGGTTTTGATTAACCCTAAGAACATCTGATGGCTTAAATTAATTTATAACTCTATAAAAAGACCCCTATACACAAACCCTAAATCAGAAAATAAACAAAGACCATGGCCGTCATGCTGAAATTTTGAGACCTAGAGCAGCCGCCATCAAAATAAAGATAAAGAACAACAACCAAATCAGAACTACCCAACCCTAATAGCGATTCTTCATCAAAAGAGCGCTAACTTGACTCTCTTTCTTCTATAATTGTGAGTGTGATCGTCTTAACAAGATTATTATCATTTTAATTAGGTTAAGTCATGAAAGGATTGTGAGTAGATGATGTGAATTGTCATATGCTATTATGTATGTTATTAATCCTATGCTATGTGGTGATGATATACTATATGTTATAAATCATGCTATGTATGTTGAAAGTTTGTATGCTAAGTTGTGATGAATCATACATGTTAGAAAGCCATCTATTCTAGTTAGTTCATATTAATTAAATCATCATGTTTGGGTTATGTTGATCTATATGACAAGTTACATATGCAAGTTAAATTGATTAGAAAAGTTATGAACATATGCCATGACATCTATTATGACATCTAGAACTATGCTATGACATATGTGATATCCTATGCTAGTTCACACCATCATTATGTTGCTTAAAAACCCCATATGCAAGTTTATGTATAGATTTGGGCTATGATCATATCATGTAAATTGTGACATTTAACAAGTTGACACCTTTTGATCCTTAACATGTGTAATTTATGCAAGTTTCACCCCTATCATGATTAGATTTATTTTATTATCTATATGTTAATTTGGCTTTCTGTTGTGCGTTAGACTATTCAAGTCTACCCTATATTATGCGTTGAATAAGCGAACATATAAACGTGGGGTAGGGGTAATATTAAGGATTTAATAATAAGATGTTGGGTGCAATTGATATGATTTTGCATACCATGAGTGGATGACCATAATTGAGTCAATTATGGACATCAATAAAAGTGGACTTAATTAATAATTTTGATAGGGAATTATTAAAACTGGGGTAAAAAATTGAAAGTTGTCAATCAATGCTTTGGACACGAGGTTGGACTCGTTTGTGACGTAAACCTGCCCGGAACCGCCCAGCAAATCCAGTGGTCACAAATGTCAGCCCAATGTGAGAGGTCCTAGGCCTAAACTAAAGCATAACAGTTGTAAAGACACGAGGTTAGACTCTTTTATGGTGTAAGGCTTCCCGGATCCGCCCGGCAAATCCAGCAGCCATAAATGCCAGTCTAATGTGAGAGGTCTTTACGAGGTTATGGCCTGAATGAATTAAGAAATACTTAACCAGATAAACATGTAAAGTGGGACATGGGGGTTAAGTAGGTGCCTTGGGTGGAAAGAGGAATCTAGGGTGTGCCCTTAGTGGCATGTGAAATACGATTAGTAAGACTTAACCAAACACACATGTAAATGAACATGACTAAGAGGGTTAAGTGGGATATATTAATGACAAGCTTAGGTGGGTAGCTTGTGGGGGCCCATTTCAACCAGTATCCCAAACGTATCTTTGTGGGCTCGACCCAAGTCGAGGACGGGACACGCATACTGAGTTTGACTATAAGAGACAAAAACGGGGAGCGGTGGCAACGCAAGTCCAACGGGTTTCATATGCGTGTGTGGACCTGGGCTGGTAGGTAAGACGTTGTTGCATCGTGTAGGTATTAGCCGTGCATTCTCAGTTGTATCGGGTTACCACTTTAGGGGAGTGATACACCCCACTGTGGGGCCAGCACGGGTATCTAAGAGTAGGGAGCCGATCGAAAGTGGGTAGTGGGGTACACCTAGTGGAGATAGGGGCAGATGGCACCTATGTAATCAGCTAGGAGTACACGAAGTTACTTATAAAATTTCTAAGAGGGTAGTGGGGTAACCTAGTGGAGATAGGGGCAGACGACACCTATGTAGTCAGCTAGGGGTACGCAAGGCTATTTATATAGTTTCTGTGTGAAGCATGCGGGATCAACCTTTAGGGTGACTGGTGCGGTGCAGTGTAGTAATTGGCGCAGTGCAGTATAGTAATGTGCGGTGCAGTGTAGTAATTGGCGCAGTGCAGTGTAGTAATCATTCGTTAGTAATTAGGTGTGCGTTTACCATTATCTTTAACGTTATCTTAAATGCTATCTTTATCTTCCTAAGAGTTCATAAACATTTACTTGTCTTCCAGCTTATGCCTTAGTCTAGTTATTTTGATAATAGTATTGTTAGAATTATCATACTCGCCAGACTTTATGTCTGACCCCCTCCATTTCTATCCTTTTCCCCCTCCAGGTCCTCAGGTTGGGCCCATCCCCAGTGGAGTTCGATTGGATTACTTTATCTCACTTGGAAAGCTTGGACCGTTGAAGTAAAGTCTAGCTTGTTATCTTTTTTTGGCTATTTGTGTAAAAGGGATTATGTAATTTTTTTTTATGAAGATGGATAATGTACTTGACTCTGATAAATGGTTTTGTGATGTAATAAACATGTTTCTGCTGCAATAAAATGAAGCTTTAGTTTTCAAGTACTACTTATTATCTGTCTTGTTGTAATTTTTCTGTTCTATATTCACTTATAACCTCCATGGAAGTTAATGCATTCCTTTTTTGAGTGACATTAATGGACGTGGGGTGTTACACGTGGTATCAGAGCTTAAGGTTACCAGAACAGATAAAAATACTTTAGAAAAATAGTTATTTTTGGAAAGAAATGTTTTCAAAAACATGTTTTAATGAGAAATTTAAAGAGGAAGTTTTTGTGAAAAACATAATCCCCAAATAGCCATATATCTTTATCTTTCAAATTCTTCTTTTTGAATCTTTCCTTTTTCGTTTCAGCATGGCTGAAGATCTTAATCTACCCGACGGTGTAATGATACCAGGATGGTAAGGCTATTGGAGGCTAGGGCCGCTGCAGGTCCAACCAATGTTCCTCCACCACCAGTTGCACACGTTCCTCCTCCTCCTCCTCGCGTAGATACTTTTGCGAAGACGTGCAAGGAATTCAAAGCTATGGGTGGAAAACCCTTCCAAGGGTCAGAAACGTTTGTGGAAGCTAGAGATTGGCTTAAGGAGGTGGAAGAATTGCTAGAAATCTTTGAAGTAGAAGAAGGGAGGAGAGTTCGTTTAGCAACTTGGTTGATGAAGGGAGAGGCCTCGTTTTGGTGGGAGGTCACTAATGGGGAGCGTCATGTTGACTCTTGGGTGGATTTTAGATGTAGGTTCAAGGCGAAGTTATTCTCTAGGGCGGAAGAAAATCTATATATGGAAAGGTTCTTGACATTGAAGCAAGGAAGCTCGTCAGTGAAAGAATATGTCAACAAATTTAACCAATTAGCAAGGTTTGGCTTGGACTTAGTAAACACGTCGGAGAAGAAGGCTCTGAGGTTTGTTAATGGCTTGAATGAACCGTTGCAAGGGTTGGCCATGACCCACATCCCTATGGGGCCACCTTTGAGAAGTTAGTAGAAATGGCACTCATGCATGAGGAGAAAAGCGCTAAAGCTGATAAGGCACCCGAGAAGAAGGGGGATCAGAAGAAACCACAACAGCAAAACAAGAAGGGTAGAAAAGACAATAATGGCAAGGGAAAGAAGAAGTGCTTTAACTGTGGGACCCCAGGCCATCTCAGCAAGAATTGCCGAAAGAAAAAGAAGACTGGCTGTTTTCACTGTGGTGATGCGGGACATTTAGTGAAGGACTGCCCAAGGAAGGGGCAGAGGGCAGGGGCTACCTCGGGAGGACAGGTGCAGGCTCTTCTGGTACCAGGGCAGGCAAGGGGACAAGTTCAGGCTCTCCCGGTCCCACCGCCGCAAGAACGAGGTAGAACCATTTCTGTTGAAAGCTTAGTTTTTCTGTTTGATCATCCTGTCCGTACCTTATTCGATTCGGGCGCATCGCATTCGTTTATCTCTACATCATTAGTTGAAACACTACACCTAGATACTAGTATTTTACTGATCCATTAGTAGTCTCAAATCCTATTGTTGGTTCGGCTCATCTTTCTATGATTTGTCGGAATTTGAGAGTGTTTATCTTGGGCGTTGAGTTTGAATGCAACGCCTTTGTCCTTGGATTCACGGGCTGTAGTTTGATTCTAGGGGTGGATTGGCTAGCCAAGCGGGATGCCATCCTAGACTGTGTAAGGAGGGTAGTTAGACTATTGATTCGTTATAGAAAAACCCTCATATTTCTTGCGACCCTAGTGGTTCAGTGATGCTTAGCTGCCTAGAATCTTCTGACGCATCTAACGATGATTAGGAACCTGTTTATGTGGTCCGTGAGTATGGAGACGTCGTTGATAAAGCGTGGGGTTTACCCATAGGCGCGGAATAAGTTTTCGTATGTTCTTAATAGATTAAGCAAAGCCAGTCATGTAATCAGCGTTAGTTTTGGAGCAAGACTGGCAAGGACGGCCAGAGTCGGTCAAGTGCTCAATTGATTGACCATCTTACTAGTAACATCTCACGCAGGTCGTCTGAATTCGAAGGAGGTATCCCTTGGGTGTTTGTCTGATATTGGTTTAGGACTTTGAGGCTTGCACTTTGGGGATGTCGAATTC